>QJNU01000373.1:0-74011 GCA_004154915.1 Monosporascus ibericus
CCCCCCCCCCCCCCCCCCCCCCCCCCCCCCCCCCCCCCCCCCCCCCCCCCCCCCCCCCCCCCCCCCCCCCCCCCCCCCCCCCCCCCCCCCCCCCCCCCGACAAGGGTTCCTGCTTCAAGCTACCGATATAAGTAACGCAGTCAAGCCCATCTGTCAAAAGCCACAACTCAACTGTTCTCGCACATTTTGTTACTACTGCTGACAGTACCGCTTGGTAGACGGGTCACTGAATATCTACCGACTTGTTTTTTGCGGGTTAATTAGCGGACTTCCCAATTCGTTCTGTCATCTATATGTAGCTTGTACGATGGCCGGGCACAGGCATTGAGAAATGCCAGGGCCTGATTCAGTGGCCTGCTGTGACTGGTGAAGCACAGAGAGCGGAGCTTTTGACATGCATATGCTATACCACAACTTCATCCTTCATCTGACGGGCTAGAATAAGCTAGCCTTATTCAACCATAGCCAGTTTTTTAAGGTTCCAGACAACCCGTATTTGTCATGTCAAGGCCCTTAATACGAGAATTGCCATGACTCCGCAGAAGCTAACCTCTCGCTTCGGGACACGACCACGATTGTAAATACCACGATCCCCTCTGTTGTCGCTTTTGGCCTCCCTGCCTCGGACGTATTACGACATAGGGCTGACGAGCATAAACCAACTCCGCATGTATCCGGGAGGGAGCGCGCAAGTAGATGTACCTAGTTGACGCAATTAGCAACGGCTAGAAATGTTCTGTGATCCAGCGAGCTGGTCCAGAACAATCATGTTCCATTCAACAACCCCTGCGCATGCGCCTTGTCGCACCAAACGGCAATTGCTAGGGCGCAGTCGATCACGCCGACATATGGACGTACGTTAGTTGACAGGCGCCGACCGCTCTGTGTGACCGTCTGTCGCTGTGGCGATCTAGGAGTTCTGTGTTTGTACCGTTCTGTGGACGTGCAGTATAGATGGCCCGAGACCAGTTTTGCGCGGGACGAAGGTACCTCGATACCGGTTCGTCGACGAACTCTTTGCTTCCCATTCAATCTCATATCTATGCAGATAGATAGACAGATCGGAAGAAGGGTTCTAGGCCACTTGCTCCAAAGTGTACCGGGTTCCGTATACGATGACGCCGGGGCTGGCGTGCGCTATGCTAGCCATCCCGGAGATTATAGCAGAACCCACCCTGAAGGCACCCACCTCTGTTTGTAGTTTGTTTTCGGAGAGGGTGAGGTGGATTACTTCGGATATAGATAGGTACCATACTTGCCGCTGATATTTGGCTGCCTGGGAGAGAGATGTTGCGGAACGATACCTGCATGGTCTTACAGATAAAAATGGTCGTAGGCCTTACGAATTCTCCGTGACCTTCGGCTATTTGCCTTCTTTTCTGATGTTTGCTTGCTCACTTTCGCCGCTCATTCGTGCGCTCCTTTACATGAGACCTAAAGACATTCGTTGTTTAAAGTCGCCACACTGCAATCGTTTACCCTTCATCACGCTGTAATTGCTCTTGTTCGTTTCGAATAATACCCTTCAGGATTCGTATATTAGTCGTCTATTCACAGCCTAGGACGCAGAAATAGAAAGGGAGAAAGAGGGCGAAGAAGATCCGAAATCGATCTTGCAAAGGCAAAATGCATAAGCCGATGTACGCGCAGGAGAGGCCCCTGGCCTTCTCTTGCCGTCGCTTACAATGGCTGCTGCCGGCAATCCTGCTTTCCGCCATAACGGTCACGGTATGGCGCCATGAGTTCACCTACCCCGTTTTATCGGCAACACCAAAGGTCCAGCAGACAGGAAAAGGGGGGACACAGGTGAAGGAAGCCGGCGAGCATCATGCACCGGCTTCCGCGCCCCACACCAAGCCGGCCGAGCCATGGAACTTCGACCTGCAGAGGGACGAGCTGAACTTCGGCTTGTCGGATGAGCAGTGCCAGGTACGTCCCGCTCCAAGTCTAGCCTTGGAACCGAGTCGGTGTCCGCATGCATATGTTTCTGTCGGAGACGGACCTCCTAACGCGGTGAGTTAGATTGCCTTTCCCGATCTGTACTACGAGCTGGACCGCGCGCGCGACCATCTGCTGAAGCAGAACCGGAAGTTGACGGAGGAGGACGTCCAGGTGGACAAGGAGGGGCCGACGAACTCGTGGCGGCACGGCGAGTTCCACTGCATGATCTATGACGGGGAGCTGTACGTAATCAACGAGGTAAAGGGAGATCCCGACCGGTCGCGGGGCCTCGCCGCGCTCGCCAACATATACCGCGCGCTAACGGCGATCCCGAACCCGCGCTCGATCCCCAACATCGAGTTCGTCTTCGACATCGAGGACAAGGCCGACCTTGGGGAGACGCAGCCGGACCGCATCCGGTGGGCGTGGGCCCGTCCCAAGGACAACCCCTGGCTCTGGGTCATGCCTGACTTCGACGGGTGGGCGTATCCCGACGACGTCGTCGGGGGCTACGTCAACTTTCGCGACGACGTGCGGGACGTCGAGGCCGAGTTCAAGGAGGGGTGGCACGACAAGGAGGCGAAGTTGAGCTGGCGCGGCAGTCTGGCCGTCAACACCAGCCTGAGACAGGGGCTGGTGGCGGCGGCCGAGAACAAATCCTGGAGCGACGTCGAGGCTATTGACTGGCATAATCGCAGCAACATTATGGCCATGACGGACTTCTGCCGCTACCAGTATGTCGCGCATACGGAAGGGAACTCGTGGAGCGGGCGCCTCCGGTATTTGCAAAATTGCGACAACGTCCCCGTCATTCACAAGCTGGAATATGTCGCCCACTACTATCCGCTTCTGAAAGATAGCGGGCCTCATCAGGTTCGTCACCACCTCTCCTTGTCCCCCGCCTACCGATCTTTATTTGGTATATTTAACACCGTGAGCTAACGAAGCCGGCGTCTCATAGAACTACGTGAAAGTAGAGCGCGACTGGTCCGACCTCGATGAGACCATGGAGGCGCTTCTCAAGGACCCGCAGAAGTCGCACCGCATCGCCGCCGAGTCGACGCGCGTATTCCGGGACCGGTACCTGACGCCGGCGGCCGAGGCTTGCTACTGGCGGAAGATGTTCCGCAACTGGAGGCAGGTTATGGCGTTCGAGCCCAGGAAGTACGACACGTTCGAGAACGGGACCAAGGTGCGGCGCGGTGTCAGCTGGGAGCGCTTCGCCTTTCGCCAGAAGCACAGTTTCGAGCATGGATTCCTCGAGCCCGACCTACAGGAAGAGAATGAGTGAGTTTTCAACGCCAACCCCCCGACGAACAAGAAGTTAGGGAATCTGGAAGCCAAAAACATGCCGAAGCACGTCGCTCCCCCTATTCCACGGCTCTAACTTCGCCTGGGGTACCGGCAGTTACCATTAGAGCATGTCCCATACTATGTACCGTCGCACCCACGGTCGTAGGAGCCCCACCAATATTCATGTCTTACTGGTGGCTGCGGTGTCTCTCCGCCAGGCGAGCATATGATGAGGAGCTGGTTTACCTGTGGACGGAAAAAATTGTACCGAGGCAATTAAGTCTCACAAGCACCGCCTTGGGAACGGATATCAACGAATTATCGAGAATGGAGAATACGAATCTGGCTTATGATTTTAGCGAGGGGATACATCCTGGGCGATGATACATAGGCGTTTGGTTCCCCCCGGCGTTGGGTTTCGTCATCTCAGGCTACCCGACAGAGCTCCGTCGAAGATTCCAGCAGCGCCCCAGGTATGTCACACTATATATCATAAGAGACGACCCCATGTGAGATAGCACTCGCGGTGAGCAGCCTAGAGAAGGCTGTACCGAACCCATTAATGGAAATTTTACTTCTGTCATTATTTCGCATTTGCTTTCCCGTTCGGCTATGTGCGCACCGCGTTACACCTGAATCAGCTCATATCCTTGGTCAAGTTATAGATTTTCTGGATGCTATGCAGCATCTCCTCATGGTCGATCTTGAGATCCCTGAGGAGTCCGTCCTTGAAGTTGAATACCCAGCCGTGCACGATGGGGAAGTGGTTCTTCTCGTAGCTCTGCTGGACGGCGGCGGTCTTGATGACGTTGCGGCACTGCTCGACAACGCTCAGTTCGACGAGACGGTCGTAGCGCGCCTCCTCGCCCTCGATGGAGTCGAGCTCCGCCTCGTGCAGCCTATACACATCGCGGATGTTGCGCAGCCAGGGGTTCAGCAGCCCCAGGTCCTTAGGGGTCATGGCCGCCTTCACGCCGCCGCACCCGTAGTGGCCGCATACCACGATGTGCTTCACCTGCAGGTGGCGCACGGCGTAGTTGATCACAGACATAACATTCAAGTCTGCATTCACGACCAGGTTCGCGATGTTCCGGTGAATGAAAGCCTCACCCGGCTGCAGACCCGTGATTTGCTCGGCGGGGATTCGGGAGTCCGAGCAACCGATCCATAGGTAGTCGGGTGTCTGGCCCGCCGTGAGCTTGTCGAAGAAGGAGGGGTCACGTGCCCGCTGTGCCGCGGCCCATTCCTTATTATGCTCGAAGACTTTGTCGTGTGTCTGTTTCAGGTATCGGGATAGATCCTCCTCCGACATATTGGCGCTGTAGACAGTAGGTGGAGATGGTGTTTTGTTAGAGTGAGAGCCGGAGTTGGAGCTCGAACTGGCGCAGCTGCGCGAGATGGGCAGACCTTGAGCTACGGATGCTGGGTAGTGAAAGCGAGGATGAGAAATGGTGGTGAGTCTGCTGATGAGCGAAGAATGTCGTTGTCTCGCAGAGGAGAGCGAGTTGTAGCAGGCGATGCGCCGTTTAAGCATCACATCAGCAAAGGTGAGAAACGCTAGGATACTCTGACGTTGTCCGCGGAAATGCTTATGTATTTCAAATTCGGTCAGCTCGCTGTACGACACCCCCTCGGCCTCGGCCTCGCCGTCTTATCTGGTTGGTGAATTTGTTGAGATGTCAACTGCTCAGCTGGGGAGCCCAATGCCCTGGTACCTGCGTACGTCGCGCCGAGTCTGGTTTGTTAGTGGACTTGGGCTGGTTAGCGCCAGATCTTCAAAGAGTACCTAAAGAGAGGGGAGGAGATA
The DNA here is from genome assembly GCA_004154915.1 of Monosporascus ibericus. Taxonomy (NCBI): domain Eukaryota; kingdom Fungi; phylum Ascomycota; class Sordariomycetes; order Xylariales; genus Monosporascus; species Monosporascus ibericus. Next base: position 5,042 of record QJNU01000373.1, read on the forward strand.
AGCAATATTTAGCGGACAGAAAACACAGTATCAGCGCCTCAAGTTTAACTGTAGGGGCGCTGGGTGCGCTATACAAGAACACACATTATACAGAAGGCCCGGGCTCTCCTCCCGGCAGAACTAATAGAGGCTCTCTTGAGAACTGTATCTACCTACATATATTGGTATCTAATAGAAGTGAGCTCCGTCTTTCTACTATCTTGATGAATAAGAGATTTATTAACCGACCTGAACGGACTTAATTTGATGATGCAATTATCTAAAATAGATGGGCACATGCTATTAGCGCAAGCCGATGGTTGGGTCGATCGATGCACTAGCGAAATGCCAATGCAAATGACGAAGTGGGGGCTTGTTGAATGGGGGGCTTTTGCTCTTCCACATCCATGAGTTTGCAAGACGACTGACATCTCTAACAGTGCTCTCTATTCACAATGCTAGCTGCGAAGCGTCCTAGACTTGGTTTGCAATCTACGTAAAAATTACGTTGTCGCTCGAGGATTGCCAGTTATTGCTCTGAATGCAATCGAAATCTGCACTGATCAGGCCGTAAATACCGTCTCATTTCAGCTCCTTCACCAACACCAAGAGTTCCAAATCTGTTCCGCGTGAGCCTAGGAGCAATATCGCTACTGGCGGGTGCTCTTCCCTCTGGGTCACTCTCGACCTCAAACCGACATTCCCAAGGGGCAACGTGAAGTCGGGACAGCCGGAACAGTAGCTAATGGAGAAGGGAAAAGCACACCCAGAAGACTTAACCGTTTCTACGCTGGACTGCTTCGTCCCTGTAGCGAGACTTGCCCCGGCTCTGCGGGTACACTAATACAGGCATGGCAACATCGCCTACGGACTTAGAAGGAATAGATAGCAAGATGTCGTTGATCCACACAGCAAAACGCTTTCAGTGCAGAGACTGGCTTCTCATAATCGGCGACAGGGAGATTCGCTCCCTAGTCGAGTCGCGCCTTGGTACTCGGCTCGATGAAAGGCATTCGTCCTTGTTTGGCAGCATGATAGTCCCGTACGAAGGGCCGCACCACGATCTTGGCCAAGCCAATGTAGACTAGGTATCGATAGATGGTTTCCGTTGCGTCCACGAGATCCTCTGGGGCCCCTTCCGGATGCATCTCTTCCAGAGGTCGTAGAGGCACGTTTGCTTCCGCCGGCATCCAGGGTGCCGTCTAAGCTGCTGCACGAAATCCTCCAGAGTGATACCCGTTGGTGTCTTGGCATTGGGGCCCTAGCGCTCGGGGGAGAACGAATTTCGAGGTTTCACCGTATCCCTCCGAGTCTTATTCCACAGGATATAGCAGCATATATGGTCTACGTGATTGCTCTTGATCATTCCTGACCAGTTCTTGCCCATCATTGCCTTGCTCGGTGCTTCAATCGCGATAGCGGACCATGCAAACACCCCAGTTGTCTCGAAGAACGGTGTACAGACCAACCCAGAGCGTTTGAGCGCTTCCGGGCGAGGGTCTTATGCCGTAGACGCCGTTGACGTCCTTGGATGTCTTAATGGATCCGACCGTGTCTGTTCCCATGGGGAAATCCAGCCAGGATAGTTTGCTGCACCCACGGCGGGCCCCGAGCTCCAGGGTACGGGTAGTACTAGAATTGTGATTTAGCGACCACTGGGAAGCATGCCAACGGTTGAACCGAAATCCGAGCTTCGAAGCCCTCTGTATATGCCCTGCTAGCTTGCGAGCAGAGCACCTCTGACGAATTGTTTGAGTCCTTAAACAGTTATGTACTCCGTACACCTTCGCTGTTGTTGAGAGAACAACGTAGAGACCGATCGGGCAATGGGTCATGTGTCTCTAAGGACACCAACACCCAGTATCGTAAACTTGCGGAAATAAGTAATTTAGAGCCCTTAGATGACTGCAAGATAAGTGCTGCGTCCACTCAGTTGAAGTTCAGATAGGGGGTATCAACTTGTCTGTGAGTTACCTTCTAGGAGTTTCTTAGTCCAGACCTCGCCTTCACTTTTATACTTGCAGCAGATCCTGTCTACATGGGCGTCACCAGATTCATGCTCACTGCCATGCACCACCGTCGTTGGCACATATCGTTCAGGGCCACTAAGGGTCTAATACTAGTTTCCGGTTGACATTGCAAGATGAAATCGGTTATATGATTCACAACGGGACCGTGGAGGCATCTCTCTCCAGTTTGTTGTGGGCAAGTGTGAAATCTACCTAGATGTGACGTAAACGAAGCATATATACATATTCGTATCATGTCACTTTCGCTCCCCGCTGTGGCGTTCATGCGCTAACTTAAAGTTATTAAACATTATAGGCGCTAAGGTATGAGGGTGAAAGACCTACAACCCCCTAGATTGTAATTCGATCCTTATAACTATGATACAGAAGCACATTCCAGGCAGGTTCCTACATAGATTGAGACGTTTCAGAGGCCCTTGAATCCCGTTCATGGCTGGTACGACGGCCTGTAGGCGAGCTACGTTCGCACGCCCGAGATTGTGATGCCTATCAGCCCCTTTACGCGCAGGATGGAGTGGCAAACTGTGACTGTGACGTTCATGGCCACCAACGGGGGGTGCGATTGTGTGTTGTTCGAACTGATTGAGGAGCTTGCTGAGGTCTGGTTATGGAAGGTCAGAGGGAAAAGACGGCTTATCCTGTCACTTAAAGGGGTCTTTGAAGTTCGACGCTCGAATAAGTTTTTCATATTTAGGATGGCTGTATGAACGAAAGAGAGATCACGGGCTACGATATATTGCACAAGATCAGTCAGCGAAATGGTTGTCAAATCCAACAGAAAATCCGAAGTACTTCAAATTATTCCATATGGACTTATAGAAATCTAAAGATGCCCCAGATCGAGTCTTCAAAATATGGTCATATGTAACCGATCATCATTGCAAAGTTCGACGGTGCTGTAGACGGCCACACCTGCATCCGAATTTCCGTTCCCTTTTCCATTTTCAAGACTGTTCAAGCCCATGCAAGATTGATTTACATAAGCCAATTTCCATATAGCCAAACAGAAGATTACACAATAACTTTTGACCAGACTCTTACCCACGTCGTTCGCTTCCCAGAGAAACTGGAGTGGCCTCACCTCCATGACTCCCTAGCCCTATACTATTCGAGGTCGCCAACACCAATACCAACACCAACACCGACGCCTGGCATGGTGGTCCGGACATGCTTCTCCAATAACCCGGCGTACACGGCGCAGCCGCCCGGCAGCTTGGCAATTAGGCCCCGCAGGTACGCAAAGTCGGCCTTAGCGGCCGCGCTGGTGTTCACGTCGACCACGGGAACGCGGGCCAGCACGTTAACGACGGCGCACGCCACGTCGAACAGCTTCTCCGTGAGTCCGGCGCCGTGGACAGCGACTGCCGCGAGCGGCAGGTCTCGCGTCGAGAGCGCGAGGTCCCGTGCCACTGCCAGCGGGTAGCGGTAGGTGCGGCTGCCGTTGCCGCCGCCGAGGCCCGCGGCGCTAGTAGTAGGGGGGCTGGCAACACTAGTGGCGGCGGATGTGCTGGCCTCATCGTCGTGGTTCATTATGCTGTGGATGCTGTTCTGCTGGTAGGGATGATGGGCTGTGGGAGAAACAGCAGCAGCAACGGCAATGGTCCGCTCGTCGGCGGTCAGGTGTCCCAGCCGCAGTCGTAGCTGCCACAGTATGATGCGTAGCCAAGCCTGCGTAACGCGCAAGTTCGCCTTCTGTGTATCCTGTAGGCCGTGCACGAGCCGAGACAGCGCCGGGTCGCTCGCACCCCCCAGCGCAGCGTCGATGCCTGCCTCTACACCGTCAAGTGCCTCGGGCGGCAGCAGCGCGAAGCCGATGATCTCCTCCTGGCCGTGCAGCGCGATGAAGAACGTATCGAGGGGCCTGAACAGCCCCGCCAAGCATCTGAAGCCCACTATCGCGGGATCGTTCGCGTCTCTGCCGTCATCCCCGGACGCTGAAGCTGACGATCTGAAAAGTGACAGGAGAGACGGACTGGAAGGTGTGATCTGCAGCGTGATGGGCCGGCGATATCGGACGGCGTGCGACCTCTCGGACACGACGAGCACCCAGAAGAGCCGGTCGGCCAGGAGCGCCTTCTCCGAAGGCATGTCCTCCCGCCGCAGCAACAGGCAGAGCGTTGTCGCCTCACGCAGGAAGAAGAATGCCTGACTGTGATGCATGAGTGCCGCGTGACACGCGTAGATGAAGAATGAGAGCTGCACGTGCTCAAGCGAGGGGCTGATGTTCGAGGACCGCCGCGTTGTTGCCAGGTGTCGGTGTAGGGCGAGCGCCTCCTCGAGGAGAAGCCAGCCGTATGTCCTGTTGTCCGTCGCAGCGTTATGAGAGAACGGGGCCGGCGACAGCGCTGTTATGGATAGATTGGCGAAGGTAAGGCCGGAGGCGTCTTCCACCTGCAGCATCACCATGGCGCACAGCCCCAGGAGCAGACAGTACGCCTCGCTGGCGGTGGCCGCCGCAAACTCTGAGGACGAGCTTTCCTTCCCCGTTCCGGCGCCATAGGTAGAGCCGGTGGAGGCGGGAGTGGTGATGAGGCTGATGCTCCTTGACTGCAGACTCTGCACGTACTCGGGCACCAGGATGGGAATCGTCGGAAACAGACGCTCGAAGAAGCGCGCCGAGCAATGCTCGATAACATGCGGCGGAAGCAGGTCGGCCTGTCTTAGGTAGGTGTGCTGGGTTGAACTTGTACTCGTGAAAGCCTGCTGGGGCGACGACGACACAGCAGATTCTAGGCCCGGAGACCCAGTGGTTGCGGCAGCGGCGGAGCTGGTGGTGATGATAGTGGGTAATGAGGTATGATTTGTGGCACCAAGCACCGACATGGGCATGCCGCCTCCTATGCATTGCTCCGCGAGGCCCGCCCGGCTGCAGCGCTGACACGGACGGTACTCGTTGCACGCCTTCTGCAACCTCCTGCATCGTTGACAGGCCCGCGACACCTGCGCTCTCTTGGGCCGTCGCTGGCCGCCGGAGTCTCTAGGATTAACGTCATCATTGTGTGCTCTCCTGGCGCTGGTGTTGCTGGTGCTGCTCTCGTGGTCCTCCACTTGCGGGGATGTCATTCCCTACTAGTAAGCATGCTGTTACCCGATCCTACGGGCGAGGCATGCGACGCGATCGATTTGCGGAGGACGCATCTGGAGCAGAAAGCTTGCCTGTTTGAAAAGATATGAGAGAGCCATAAGCCATCACGCATTGAAGGCGGCCTTTCGGGCCTCTTGCGGAGAGTAAACTGAGACTAAACTGAGACTAAGACTAAAGCAGGTTGTGGTTGTTTTTCAAAGTGTGGGGAAATATTCCCGAACAGGTGGGGGGATATATCAATTGGATGTGGGTAAAGGGGATCGCAACATATTCTCAGTGTAGAGCGACCAATGAGAGGTAATATTTGCTCAAGGCTTATGTTGTCGCTGAAACGATTCAAGATCTATCTCGCATGCCCACCAATGCTTGCTCAATATAGTAGGTCTATCGAATAGGGGTAAACTCCTTTTCGAACTAAAACCAGGTTGCGGGTGTAGACGAAACACACATTGGATACCACCTTGCCTGCTATTTCATCTACTAGACGTACATCTACAAGGAAAATGCGGAATAGAACAGGAGCGAGGGGTGCCTGTTCTCCTAGAAATGCCCCCGATGACGTTCTGCGACACCTCCCTAATGTGACATGAAAGGCTCATCAACTCTACAGTCCAGCCGAGATAGCTAGGGCTTATGGAGGGGTATCCGACTGCACTTCTAATGGTACATCTTCTACCGCCAATTGCACTTTTAGTACACCGAAGAGATTCGCTAACAGTAGCAAAGTCTGCTGCTCCCCTATCTGCCAGCACACCGCAGTTAGATAGCAGTCCGCACATTCTGCGCCTAACAACCCCCTGTAAATCGATCGTTAGCGTCGATCATGGCTTAGTTACTTGTATAATACCACGGTCCACTAAAAGTCCAATTTATATACTGTTCTCATATCGATGATACTATTTTACCTCGACGCAATAGAACTCTAGAGCATAAGTAATCTCGAGTAAAGTCGAAGCTGCGGCAAGGAACAGATAGCGCTAGATGTTTCGGGAGATACGGTACAGATGCGTGCGGTTAAGCGAATCTTTGCTCGGCAACGTCATTGCCGCTACGGTATACCGTTTAAGCGGCTGTATGCATCTATACGAATTATACGTCATGTATTCATGCTTGGCTGAAAGCAGGGAAGCTCCACCACTTACCAAGAGCTTGAGTGACACCAACTACCCTCACATCACATGTTTTCTTTTACCTGCCCGAACGCAAACAACATATCGTGACCAACGTCTTCGTTGTCGTTGTACCTGCTCCTTTCACGTCAGCGATCAATCAGATCTTCTCATCCATTCCACTCCCAAACCCACAACCACAATACCCGCCATCAGTAAGTATTCTGAAATAATCCACCTCTGTGGGGTGCGGGGGAGAGCTGCACAGATACCTGAGCTGATCTTTGCTCTTTGCAGTGTCTTACGCGGAAGTAGCTGCGTCTGGAATGAAGCAGAGCCCCGAGGAGGTATGTGTGTGAATTGTTGACGGTGTTAACACTTTGGCTTGTGCTGCTTGTGCTTTTCTTGGTTGTCGTCCCCTGTGACATCTCGATCATATTTACCTTTGACAACAAGACGTGTAGCTGACCTTGGGCCGCCATACCCACAGGCTGCTGCTCCTCAGCCCCCTCAGGTCGTCACGGAGGAGTCGGCCAGCACCTCGTCCCTCGTGGACGTCGACACCCCTTCCGTACGCACGGTTCCGTCCGACTACAACGAGCAGGATGTCCAAACCGATACCCAAGCAGCACGCCAGGAGCTCGAGGATGCTGCCGCTCGCGCAGGTGCCGAGGCCGACCTAGCCAAGAAGAAGAGCTCCAGGAAAGCACGGAAGGCTGACAGCGTCCTCACCAAGTGGTTCGGCGACCTTTCCGACGGTGCCACCAATGCACTCGCCGTCGCCAACATCGCCACTGTTGTCGGTCTAGGCTCATATCTGGGTTACAAGGGATTCGGCCTGTACGAGCGTGGTCGCCTGGACTGGAAAAGCGTCAGTATCGGCTTTGGTATTGTTGGTGTTGTCGGCATGGTCGAGGGCGTTCTTGGAGGGTAAGTGCTCGGCTGATCCGCCCGCACATCCATCCCAACTTGATTTCCTTTTAAACCAAGGCGGCAGCTGACAGCTTGGCACAGATACCTGTACAAGGGAAAGAAGACCCAGTCATAGAGAGGTTCTCTCAGTATACCCCGCTTCCAACTCGAGATTCTAGCTCGAGGCTACTTCGATCCCCACCCCGACACTCATCGCGGGACTTGCGAATCCGTGAGTCGACGGGACTGGGACGGATGATGCGACATGGAGTTATGTGGACTAGTGCATACAGCGTCTCTACTCCTTGATGGTTGGAATTTCAGAATTCGTCCCTACTATGCCACGATTCGAGCGAATCGAGGGGATCAAGGGATCATCTAGGTGATTATTCCCGTGGATATATCAAAGTGAGATGGGACTCTCCCCCAAATCGTACCTGCACTGTTTCCTATGGTGAATTTCACATGTTCTCTTCCTATACATTTGCCTGAAGGTGGATCTTGAATTGATAGTATCCCCCCCATCTGTCACGAACGTCCAGTCGTCTGCAGACACCAGCTGGTCCTAGAGCTCCGAAGCTTCAAAATTCAATCGATGACGTATGTGGAGACATCAGCTCAGTTTCCGGCGACCGGGGATTCGGCGGAAAGAAGAAAACGAGCAAAGATTCCAATGCACCGCATCCGCGCGAGCAGATATTATATCGGCACGACACGAGAAATGGTGGATACATGTTCAACTATGTAGCTCGGCAAGCCGTGTAAGCAAGGGGGTGTCTGGTGTAAGGCCGCTTTACTCCTCAACGGATGCCGCGTAAAATACGATGCCGATTTAGCGCTGTGAGAATGGGATACTAGGCTAGCTGCCGGGTGAATGATATTTTTTACATTGCCCACAAGACCGAGGACTCCTGGTAGGTGCCCCTCTCTACGGTTGACAAAAACAGTTTCTTTTGTATATATATGTTTTTTTATCTTTCTTGTTTATATCTTTTCTTTCTTCTCTTTTTTTGGGATTGTTCGGTAATAGCGAAGTTAAGAACTCTTGCCAGCCTAGATCTCTGAAGTACCTGAAGCCCAATTCGATTGTAGCATCTACCCAATTGAACGCCTACGTGTACCTCCGTACCGTCCGTTCTGTATTCAATGTATCATATAGTATGGATCTGGACATCCGGGAAAATTCAGTCGGCGGATAGTATAATTCATTATGGTCCGAATGCTATACCATCATTCCTAAGAACCGTTACATCCCTCTTTAAAAAGGGAGGGGAAAAGGAACCCGCTTATTGCTCATTGACAAACAACCCAGCCATGCCCATACCGGTACCGATGCACATGCTCGTGAGCAGGATCTTCTTGCCGGTGCGGCGGCACTCGCTGAGGCCGGTGACGATCTGGCGCGCCCCCGTGGTGCCGAGCGGGTGGCCGAGGGCGATGGCGCCGCCGCGCGGGTTCATCTTGGCCCAGTCCAGCTTGAGGTAGTCGCGCGTGTAGACGGCCATGGTGGCGAAGGCCTCGTTGACCTCGGCGACGTCGACGTCGTCGAGGGTGAGGCCGTGCTGCCGCAGCAGCTTCGGGATCGCCACCGTCGGGCCGATGCCCATGATGCGCGGCGCCAGCCCCGCCACAGTGGACCCCACGTACTTGGCCATTACCGGCAGGCCCAGCCGGAGCGCCTTGCTGCGCTTCATCAGCACCACGGCCGCGGCGCCGTCCGTCACCTGACTCGCATTGCCGCCCGTCGTTATTGGGCCCCACTGCGGGAACGCCGGGCGGATCTTGCCGAGGCCCTCGGCCGTGGTGCCCGGGCGGATGCCCTCATCGCGGGTGAGGGTGACGGTCTTTAGCTCACCGTCGGGGCCCTTGACGCGCGTGGTGATGGGTACGATCTCATCGTCGAACCACCCAGCCTTCTGGGCGGCCTCGGCGCGCCGGAAACTCTCGGCGGCGTACTCGTCGATCTGCTCGCGCTTGAGGCCGAAGTCGCGCGCCACGTTCTCGCTCGTCCAACCCATCGCCTGCATGCAGTCGACGGCCTCCTGGCTGTGCTTGATGACTTCCTCGTCGAACGGCTGATCCAGCGCGTCGCCCCCCGCCGTCATGCTCTCCGTGCCCGCCGCAATCCCGATCTCGATCGACCCGCACGCGACGGCGTGCGCGATGTCCGCCGTTGCCTTCAGCCCCGACGAGCAGAACCGGTTGACCGAAGACGCGCTCGTAGTGTTGGGGAACCCGGCCGCCAGCGCCGCGGCCCGCGCCTTGTAAGCTGCCTTGCCGTCCGAGACCTATAGGAAAGAAGAAGCGTGCGCGTTAGTCCATTGTTAAGCAGTATGATACCTATGTAGGTATGCATGTCGTGGTACGCGGAGCAAAGCGAGCGGGGAAGCAGTATGCTACGTACGTTGCCCATACAGATGTCCTCGACCAGATCGGGCGCGAAGCCCATGCGCTCCTTTACCTCTTTAAGAATAGCGTACATCAGGTATTCGACGGATGTGTCCTTAAAGCCGCCCTTCTTGCCCTTGCAGAGGGGCGTCCGAATGGCCAGGGTGATAACGACATCATCGGGGTTCTTGGAAGTTCTGATTGTGTGAGAATAATAAGTTTCTAAACGTAATTCTCAAGCAGCTCCCCCATCGTAAAGAGCAGAACTAATCATCGCAATAGGGTGGAAAGGCGGGAATGACGCAGGGGACACAGCATAGGAGATATAAGACTAGGTACTTACATGTGCGCGAGAGATGAACCCGGAGTGATATGCTTTAAGATAGAGGTAACCCGTTCGACAGCCATCTTTCTCTTTCTCGCAGCCGGCGAATGTGCTTTACTAGGCTATCACAAATGCAGCACCAGGAGAGATACACAGGGAGGACAGAGAGAGGAACAAATAGGACAGACTCAAGCAAAAGCTGCGAGTAAGCATGGCCGAAAGAAATTGAAAGCTGAAGCTGGGGATACTGGTTAAATACAGAAGGTAAGGTTATTAGTACAGTGGGTATGTGAGTTACTAATCGGTAGGAGATCAGCGATAGCCTAGGGACAATGCAGGCACCGGACCCCAGATTCTCACCCACTGGACCCGCCGCGGTAGAGCCCTCTTCCTATTTTGCCGAGGCATCACGTTCCAACAACGGCCGGCGTTTCGGCAGATCCAGCAGGCTGTTCCCCACTATCGCGGACTCACTAAAGAACTGCTTAGTGAATGAGGATAGAGCTACCCAAGCATTGAAATCCGAAGTCTCTTTCCAAGATCCTCCAGTGACGATATCCCGAGCTTTCTTCAACCAAGTTCTCTGAAATTTCTATCCTATACTCGGATGTGTCCGCGGTCGCTTTGTTGGCAGCTTTGAGGATAACCAAGACTTCAGTCTTTTTCTGGCTTCTCTTAAGCTGCAGCTTGAAGATGTTGGAAGAATAACTAGACACCGGCTCTATATCAAAGTCCGACCTCTAAGGAGCGTTCTAACAGCACCCTGTACTATAAAGACTTGAGCCGCTGTCACCGTCACTGCTTATTTCCCATCCCCATTGACCTCATATTGTTCAAAAGGACGAAGCTCAAATCAGATGTTCTAGGTATCCATCTCACAGCGCCTAGCTCTAACCCAATCTGCGGTATTCCGAAATTTGGCAATATACTTGCGCCCAACCACGAAACCGGACATTTCGGACAAAATATCATCCGAAAGATGTGCGAATTCCAAGGTATTATTCTATAAGTCTATGTGATGCATATGTCTAGACATCCTGTGTCGGCATATTCTCCCTATCCAGATTCCAGTCATCTGTATTCTAGCACCAGATGATTCGGGTGCCATAGCCCCTCTAGGCGCCGCCGAAGAATGTCTTTTGTACTCGTACAAGTTACCGCAAAGTAAGTGGGGTCCGATACCGCTTTATGGCAAGTTAGCGGTGGGCCGTCCCACGCTCGCAACAACCGACCACGCATTGCTTTGTGGCAATTCATGACCGCCTGCCAACGCCTTAACCAATGGTCTCAGCAATACCTCCAAGTCCGGCGTATTCAGGAGGGCCACCAGCCGTACATAACGGTAAAGACGGGCACCGTAGCAATTGTCGTCACACTAATACAAGCATTCCCTCAAGACAATACCGAAGACCATGGCCACAGAAAAAGAGACCAGGCTTAACCGGGCAGAAGCAGCGGAAGACTGGGGATCTATGCCAGTCGCCGACCCTCCCAGGTACCAGGACCCGATATCCGTCAGCTGGCCATCGTTGCTCAGCATCACGGCGTTGGGCCCGACGTTGCTAGCCTCGGACCGGAAAGAGCCGAAATAGCTGTACCTGCCGACGCTGTCCATACGGTCGAAGTACTCGGAAGACATGTTGAAGAACTCTTGAGTCGTCGGCAGGTCCTGGTTATCGAAGTTATACTCGGTGATCCACTGCGTAATGTTGGGAAAGCTATCCCAAGGTCAGCTTAGAATAACAGCACGGTCCCTCGTCCCCACGAGGAAATGTCTTTCTTTCTGGTTGATGATTCCAGTTCCCGGTGCAACTTACGCGGCGGAATAGGAACCCATATGACTAGCCAAACCCTCGAAATTCCCGTACCAGTGGATATTCACGAAATCGTATGTGCAATTTCTCTCCTCACCGCCGGAACTCACAAGCTCCGAGCAGTTCCCCAGAAACTGTTGCAACCAGGGGATCCCTCCCCAGCCGCCCGTGCAAGCCGGCAAGCCCAGCTTCACACCCCGCTCCGCCAGAGGCTCGATGTTGCGGATCCAGACACGCGCCGCCGTCGCGGGATCCACGGCACTGCCGCCGAACTGGCCCTGGGGGCCGTCGGGCTCGTTGAACCCGAGCACGTGGCGGATGTCGCGCCCGGCGTCGATCTGGGCCTCGACGGACTCGCGGAAAGACGCGTCGTCCTCGTCTTCTGGGGCGCCCCAGAGCATCGGGACGAACTCGAAGTCCTCCTGCGGCAGGCCCGCGAACTCCGCTGATGGCTCCCGCTCATAGTTGTAGTACCACGTCAGCGGGGAGCCCGGCTGCGAAGTCCATATCGCGGCGTCCTCGGGCCACCGCGGGTCCGGCACGAAGACGAGACCGCGCTTCGGGGAGCTGGTCTGCGCGCATGTGAGCGGGAGGGCCGCTGCGAGGAAGGCAGATGAGAGACGCATCGTGGGAAAGCGAATGGCTATGAGCGCATACAGAGGGGAACGGTCGTGGGAGGATGGCTGTCGCTTGTCCCTCCTATTATCTTGGTGCTATTCAATTACCGAGGCTGCATTACCACCATTAGGGCCCTTGAGAGTAAAACGATAGCAATAAACGAATGACTGAATGGCTTAAGAATAACAAGCAAAATCTGTAATCCTTATCAGATGAACAGCATACAGGAGCAGCTGGAGAATGGTGAAAGAGGGACCCGGTCCTCCCGGAAATGCAATGCCGCCCGCGCATCTGCGCTCGTATTCCTTTTTATACATTTCCAGATTTATCTCCAGCTCTGGGCAGCTGAAACGACCTCCAGCGCTGCCAGACCGCCAGGGTCCCGCCCGATACTACACACGGATGCACTATTGACAATTAACACACAGAACTGGAACGCTGAGCAGGTTCTAGGCCTAGTTCCGCTCTACTAAAATACGCCGCCGAGGGACGCCACGGGAGGGATGTGATAGGCAGGAATATCACCGCGCACAATGACAGGGGGCTAAGCCCACCTCTAATCCTCCCAATATTCACATGCAGCCAAGATACGCGCAAAGCCCGATCGGAATAACGGCGCTGAATGTGGCTGCGTTCTCAATGTCCGCCGAAGATTTTTCAGTACTATAGCTTCCTCTGAAGAAGCGCTTTCTTGTCGAGACTAGTCGGAGCCTGGAGGTAGGAAGTGCACGAAAGTGAGTTTTTCCTTTTGAACGTTGCTTACTACCACTTATCGGAGCTCTTCGTAAACCGATAACATAGACCAAGTGACATGGCACGTTTCTGGGCCACGAACAATGCGGCCCGTCCATGGCTGTCGACGACGTGCTCGAGTCCAGGCCGAGGAGTTGACTATAGGTACGTCGGAAGAACTGGCGCAGGATTCTAGATGGGAATCCATCGCGGTGTGTAACACGGTCTCATAGACAAAAGTAGACCGAATTGCTCAGTCATGGTTTAAATGCCATTCATATGGATACCTCCCAGGGCCCCAACCTTAGCGTAACACTTACTTAACGTATAATTAATGCATCGCCTCTGCATTATTTTTCCACTTCTCGCCTTACAAGCGGGAAGAAAAGAAACGTGGTAACTGCAGATAATGCATCGACAATACCCCAGCCTCTCTTCGGCGAGGGCGCGATCGCGTTGGCCCAGAGCACTTGCGGACCAAGACGCTTATCCATGACGGCGAATCGTTGCTGGATGCCGCCGCCACGATCTCGGGCGCGATGTTGTGCGCGTGCGGGAAGTCTTTCTCAAGGGCGGCAAGGGCACCACCTGGTCTGCTCGATGCGCTCGGTCAGCTCCAGCTTGTTCTTCTGCTCCTCGAGGAACATGGACGTGATGTAGTTATGCACGAAGATGCAACGCACGATGTACGTCGACTTGGGTCCCAAGTAACGCATGGCTACGAGGCGCAGAGTGTCTGCCAGGGCGCGTTGGACAGCTTTGGCGGCTTCTAGTGGGCTAGCATGCATGCGCACACCGCTGTACTCGTATGCGTCTGTAGTCAGAAGGGGGCTCCGGCCAAGTTGCCTGAGCACGCAAGATAGCCCGGCACGGGAACGAGCGACGCGGAGCTGTCGGACGGAGAGGATCTTGCGGAGCCGTGGACTGGGTGGAGTCTCGGCATTCTCGTCGCCTTTTGTCCATTGCTTGAGCACCGCCTGGGCGGGACATACGCTCGAGTAGTAGGTCTTGTTTATGCAGCGCTCGAATAACTGGGGTTCGAGGCCAAGGAGAAACCCGAGTTCAGTTGAAGTGCGCCAGCAACGCAGTAAAGATGTCGGGCGCCTCAGGTTGAGGATCAAGGAACGAATGGGCCTGTCTGATAGGTCAGCCGGGAACTGGCGATGTAGAAAATGAGTGGAGCAGGGGCTACGGCATTGATCACTTGGCTTTCGTCTTGCCTAGCGGCAAGCATCTCGGTTTTGGCTTTACCAAGCAGCTCCTTCTTACGACCGAAGATTGTGATATTGGCGCCTTGCCTTAGTCAGCATACGTATACTCTCTAGTTGGGCGAAGTTGGGCGGAATGGGTCTGAATTGATCAAAATTATTGGGGGTTGTTAGAAGTCGAGCGCTGAATCCTGAAGGACTATGGTAACCATGTTTTGTTGGTTTATTTTCCTACTATGCCATAAAGAGTGAAAGGCCGGCGGTTCGCAACTGCTTAAGGCATATGTTTCAACATCTACATGACAACGGACCATTAATATGACAATCGTCAACTTATAACATAGAAGCGGGAAGTCTCGAGACATACCGTTAAGTAGGTACTTGGTTAAAACTGTCGGAATTCAGGGGTTCCGGGTGATCAAACCCCTTTTCCAAAACAGTTCCGCGTTGATTATACGTTTCTAGTATTCAACCTATGGTTAAAAATGGAAACCGTTAAATAATAGGTGAATAATACGCTGAATAATACGGTCATTCAGGAATATATATAACCCATATTCCCCAGCTTGTTGCTAGAAGTTCATAGTGTTGATATAGCGAATTTTACAGACACTTGCGACACACCTTGAGATTTATATCATTCTTGATTGAGTCTACCCTGCACGTTTTCACATACTAATCCTTTCAGGGTAACCTCATTGCTTCCTCTAGGGTAGCCTCACCTTCTGTCGCAGCGTTTCTTACAAAAACTAAGAACTATCATTATATGGAGCGTACCCAGTTACGCACGCACCAAAAAAAAAGAACTATCTTTGAAGCGATGAACAAAGTTCTATTGCATCACTCGGATACAGTGATGCCATACCTAAAGTTAAATAAAGACACAGGTTCGTAAACCACCCAAACAGGTAGACATAAACAAGAAAGGGAAGTTCTCAGCTCCGAAAACGCCGCAAGCAAAATAAAGACGTGGATTTCAAAAAAGGGGTTTGCACATAAGCTGCCGACGGAGAACTGCAAACCACAAGAACAACTTCAGATTGGTATAGGCCAGACGATGTTTATCCTGGTTGGAATTGGTCTCTGTTAAATGATCATCCGCATAGACGGTTTGTCAAATTTATTAGGCTTCCAACGCCCACTCCCAGTTCAAAGGAGATACATGGACAATGGCACCAGGGCTACTTAATTAAAGCTTCAGCTGGCTTCGGTTCTCGCTATTGGCCTACCATAACTGACTTAACAGCGTTTGACGAGGTTGATGTTCTTGAGTTAGTTGCCAACAACTGGGTGACCGGTAGCGGGCTGTTTTGCCATAGCATTGACCGCCGCGAGGTTTCTTCCAGACCACTCAGCCGAATAGAAAGTAAAGAGGGCCCACAACCTTATCAAGCTATGGAAATAGGCGAATAGGATATAGGCTGGAATGAATACCAAGTCGCGAGGATTGCGGACGAAGTAAGGGATAAGCTTAACAATCTTGCTCACCAGGATCCACAGCACAAGCGGAAGGATCCAGTCTGCGTAGGCGGACTTGTGCAGAAGATAGATCAGTGTACCGTCGCAGCCGAGCGCGAAGTTCACCATTCCGTTGATATAAACCGCGTAGACCGACCACGGCTGGCTGCACCATACTTTGCGTTCCGTGAGTAGGGAGGCGCAATTGCTGCGGAAGGTACTACGTGCCCACCTCAGACATTGTTGCAAAAACCTCGGGAAGGTGAACTGGGGGGTGATCTCGACACGCACATCCTTGGTGTATTGGATTTTGACCTTGTGGCCCTTATTGATGACCTGGCGGGCTAGATAGTTGTCGTCATCCGGGAGCAGCGGCTCATTGAGCCACGGGAAGTAAAGTTCCAAGACCCCGCTCACTCGCTCGTTCAAAAAGCCGTGGAGGATTTGCTCGTCTCTGAGGAATGCGGTCCTGATTCCCATTGTCCGGCCGCTGACGGCGAAGAGACCGCCATCAATCGTGTTGGTGGCTCTAATCTCGAAGTTGTGACGGCCGAGATAGGTGGAACCGAAAAAGTTGAACAGGAAATTGACCGGCAGAAACCGCTCGAGATTATCCCGGGTAGAAACACGGACTCGTTTGTTGGTGCCGACGAGATAGACGCCTATGTCCTCGAAAGGAGCGAGAGCAGAGGTCAAAAAGTTTGGGCCCCAAAACACGCCGGCGTCGACCAAGAACGTAATATTGGTGTCGATATCACCCACGTCCCGGCCAATTTGCAGACGCTTGTTTGCCTCCTCGGTGCTGAGGATGCGCCAGTTGATCTGGGGATACTGGTGGCGGAGCTGGGCTAGGGAAGCCTCGGCAAGCATTTCGTACTCCTTGCTTACCGACACGACTATAACACTGCGAGGCTCATTACGGCAGATGCAGGCGATGCATTCGATGAAATCCTTCGTACTGGGATCGACCGTAGGGATGGCAACGGTGCAGTCTTTGGCCTGGTAGAATGGATGATCATGTACCGGCGCAGGGCGGTAGCAAAAGTAGGCTATACAATGTACGAGAAGGCGGGTGTAACGGAAGGCGAAAATGCCCCAGAACGCGTGGCTCACATCTACATCCCCAAAGATGAAGTACCCGAGGGTCGTGAGGGTGAAACCCACAAGCACAAGGCTGGGGACAAACCGCCCGAGGAGACTGAAAATCCAAAGTGGCATTGCGAAACGTCTTTGTAAGGTTTGGTTGCGTGTGAAAAGGCGCGATTGGCAAAGAGTTCTTTCTGTTTTCGCGAGCACGGCAGTGAGTGATTTACAAAGATTCTTTCGGTCTTCATGAGTATGGCGATGACTTCGTGTTGTTGCAATATGGGAGTGCTGTTGAAGAAGCCAGGGCCTGTTATATACGGATGCTAAACAAGTCACTTGTTCGGCAACAAGCCTATTGTCATTATGCTATTGTTGTATATGCACAACCTAATAGTGATCCATGCTCCGGGGAACAATACATCTGCCACATGTTTATTACTACGGAATGACTTGCTCATCATTGTGTTCCTGTTGATGCTGTCGCCTACGAACTATTAGTATGGAGATTTTCAGGTGCAATGGGACTGCTGCAGAAGAGCATTGCATTGTTGGGAACGCCCCCCGTGTTTTTAAACAGGAAAGGCTCCTACGCCCATTTATTCCAGTCGAGCAGGACTTCATCATCTGGACCTCCGACCTTGTTATTTCCTTGGCCCTGAGGCTGGACTACGGTCTTCAGATATACGCCCGCACTCCTGATTATGTGCGTGCGAGAAATCGCGCATATTCGCATCCGCACCCCCTTTCCCCGTCGAGTTCCCCCATCGCAAATAATCGCGAGCGAGGCAGCATAACTACTAACCATAGGGGAATAATATTCTTTAGAGATGAGACTTCGAATTAGTGGGTCCACAGTAGTAGCCGCAGTGAGTTCTATTCATCCGGTGCTAGTTATTAGTCCATGACTCCATGCCCAGGAAGTCTTGCCAGGGCACGCTTGGTGAAATGAAACCTGGTGACCGAGAAGATCAAGTGAATACCTGGAACTAGAATGCAAATCTAGTTCACGGTGACCGAATTCTATCTCCTGCTGAAGCGACGAATTGTCAATAAACCATCTTTGAAGAGTCCGGTCTATTTCCACAGCAGCTGCGGAAGGCAATTGATATTTTGAGGGAGGCGGGTTGTTCTTCGGGGTCCTGTCTCTCCTTTGGAAAGTCCTTTGACAACACCCTAGGATGGAGAGCGGTCTGTCCAGCCAGCGTCGACACGCTCTTGACGCCCAGCTTATTCACACGTTAGACACTTGTAACTTGCCACGGGATCGCGAATGTCTCTCTGCTTAAAATTGTCTTCCGAACCTCGAGATCACTGAAGACGCTTGAATATGGCTTAGTGACCCAAAAGTACGGTTGTAGGGGTTGCTTGACCACTCATATACTCATGGCGGAGATCTCTTGCCTCTCACTTCCGCAGAACAAATCCCATAACGAATATATTATTTCCCATGGAATAAATGACGATGATTTATATGCCAACAACCAATCACCCATGATATACGCACACGCACAAGCTGATTTCCCACAGGGTCTATACGCAAGCGAGAGCTGCGGCTCAGTCCATACCGGGGCTCCAAAGTTCGCATTATCCGCCTACGCCTCATGGCCGTAAAGCCCTCAGACTCCATCTTCGGAATTTGATACGGCTCGTTGTCGACAAGGCTGACGTTCTCGAACTTACCGTAGACCACTTCATTGGCCAGCTGAGCGCGTGACGAGCTTGTCTAACTCTTCCTTCTTAAGTCCCTGAGAAATACTCCGAGACTCGAGAAGGGTACATCCTTTTGTGCACGGCCGGAGACAGGAACCTCATGCCCATTTAAGCTTCCGTCCCGTAGCAGGTCTTAGAACAGATCCGCTCACCACACTTCAGCTAATCAATTTATACGTGGAGATACTTAAGTATTTTTCATACCTAATTAGACTGATATATGACCAGTAGTGCTCTCATGGTATGCCTTTGAGTCTTGCCATTCAGTTTGCAAAAGGGGGTAACAGGTGATAATCCCGACGCTCAGGTCAACCCTGCATTCTGTCATTCACCAGATGACACAGAATGTGCCCTCTGCCCTCATCACTCGTGGCAATGGGCCCACAAATAGGACAAGAGCCATAGTAGTACGCATATAGATGATATGTAGTAGCAATGAGTCACATACTGTCGCACAATAGAATTCTGTTCGCCAGTAGAGCCTTGCTATCCAGTTCCCCTTTTTAGCCGCTACGATTTATGACAGCCTGTAGAAACTATAAGCTGGTTAAGTATATGGATGGTGAGGTGCCTCCATAAGGAGATTCCACTTCTAAGGTTTTGCATACAATCCTGATAAGCAGGATGCATTCCTTTAAGAGAACGGATGCTATGCTTAATTCGTACTACACCGTGGAAATAGTAATTTTCATTTTCGGGATAAGTGCACACTGAGAAACGTTTGATGATGCAAGTTTAAAGTTTAGAATTTCGGCAAGGCTAGAACACGAGGTAAATTGGCCGAATGACTAACCTGGTTTTTAACCTGGATGGTGGCTCGTGCATCCCCTCCTTGCCGCCTCAGGGCTGGCCGTTGCTGAGGGGTTCAAGGTATCTTCAACACTATTGAAGGCTTCAACCGGCTAGACTGGCTGCCTACTAGGCTGGCAACCGGGCAGCTGCCAGCCATTTGATAATCGTTGATAATCGCTCTTTTCTAATAGGAAATTTTCGATATCGACATGTCAAGGAGGGAAGTCGCCGTCACCACCACAACACAATTTTGAATCACCATAACCACCGAATAAGATACATACACGAAGGTACGCCGCACTTCTTCCCACCTTTCCACCAAAAGACAATACCTACGTGACCCGTGCCTTTTATGTCAACATATTTTCGATAAAAGCTTTGCATATCTCTACTCAACATTCAAGGGAATCTTGACCCGAAGAAGAAAAAAAGGGAAAGAACAATATTTGTTTCTTACTTGACGCATGCTAAGGCCCAGCTTATATTTTAGTAGCAGCACCAGCCATTATCCCGCTTCCGAGCCGAACATTTTTTGATCCGCCCGTCCACATCTCCGCTGCCTACGTACTTGTTCTGCGCGATCCGCGACCAGTACCAACATTTCCCGCGCGAAAAAAAGTTCATCGACATACAACCTCATTACTACACCGAGAATCCTTCGACCTTTAAGTATCTCGGATCGCTTTGGACGCCACTGTATATTTTTTGTCGGCCAGCCTATCGTCTAATTGACAACAATCATACCAACACCATCGCCATCATCATCAGCATCATGCCTTCAAATCTACCTTCGAGCTTTGCCTCGGCAGCCGCTGGCCAGAACACAAGCCGTGACGCGAGGGGTGGTACGAGATCTGACGGACGCGGAAATACTAGCGGAGATTGGTAAGTCCGTTTCTTTGCCCTTTCGTCGGCCTTTCTTTTCTTGAATGTGCAAGAGGTAGATGCAGAAGTTGTATCATGTCAAATCTACCATTTCTGCCTGTATCTCGCCATGACCATCGACCCTCGCGCGCTGAAGACTGAATGTGACCTCGCATCCGTCTTGTATGGAGGCCTGGGATGTCCCTTGGAGTCCGTGGAGCGCCCTCGCGTACAATACAAAACGCCTTGGCATGCGCGATTCAGCTCGAGACAGACTTGCGGTGGTTGGTTGTTGATCTTCGCTTCGTATTCAACTTGCTCCTCCTGCTGATACTCTACTCTAAACTCTATGCAGGTCTAGACAGGGTCGATCCACTAACGGCACTCTCACTTTCCGCCGGACATCTACGACACCTTCGAGCCAGACGTCAAACCAGATGCAGGCTTCAACCGAGTCTATCCAGTCAGGCGTCTCGGATCCTGCTATTGTTTCAGCGATGCCCGTCGGTTCCACCAATGTTGAAAATGCTACGAACCCTCCGAGATATTCGAGAGACCAGATATTGTCGATCTTCGCTACATCCGAGCAGTCCAGCTCTAATCAGCCGGATGTCTCGTCCCTCTTCCTCCCGGGCTGGAATCCCGGACATGCTAATGGCAATTCGGCGAGAGGTTGGGTGAAAAGCGCCGATACGCATGTCGCTCCTCAAGAGCCGGATATTTGCTGGAATGCTGCCGGGTCTGTCAAGGCGGTCGGGCTGCAGGAGATGTCTTCCGAGGAGAAAGAGGTGGGCAAACTATTCCTCCCGGCACTGTGCACTTCCCCAAACACAAGTGCAAGTGCGTGACCGTTCGAGCTGACCCTGGCATAGTTGTTCGAGTCCGACGTAAATTCGACCCTAAAGCCGCCTCTGCAGAACAAGGACGGAAATCATCAGGGAGGGGGGGTACTAAATGGCCGCAAGACGTCCGTCTCGCACGGCGGATCCAACAACTTCGGGTTGAACTCGCCCTCGTCTGCCTCTAGACCGGGTACGAGACGACGTGAGACAACCGATACGAATCCATTTTCCGGCGGTGGTGGTCTGGTTTCACCCACCACGGCCACCCGGCCCTCCCGCGACGATCCGTCCTATTGGTTTAACCGAAAGAACGTGGATCTGAAGGATTCAGAGCCCGACGACGATTCGAACCAACGCGATGCCGGACCCTCCAAATCCCTCCCCTTCGGCAGCCTCATGCGAAATAACACGACCACGGGCGTTACGGCGCTGGGTCCGTCTTCGCCCTGGCACGCGCCATCGCCGGGCGGTGCTTCCGGCATGGGCAGTTTTGGCAACTTCGCTCATCCGGGCTCCGCCGTCGGCGAGAGGCGGCCGGGACCTACGCGTGGTGAAAGTCGCCTGGCACATCTCATTCCAAAGGACGGTTCCGACAATAAGAGGGAAGAGAGTTCTGGTGTTGATCTCAGCCGTCCATGGCGCTCCCGTCCGAGAACCGACACTGACCCGTTCGGCGATGAGAGTCACTCGGGGAGCGCCGCCCTCGGGGGTGCCCAAGACACGAGCCCGCCGCCCATGACGCACCAGGCTCTCCGCAGCCAGGGTTTTGACACTCCCGTGAAAGGCTCCGCGGCGGATTTCGGTATGTCCGGCCTTAACCTCGGCAGCCATCCGGATCATGACAACGAGCCCCTGAGCCCCTCCGAGACGAACCCGTTTCGAAGCCCACCCGGCGATCGTGGCGAGCATGATGACGGTGGCGAGAAGTCTCACGGCTTCGGTGGCATCCCCGAGCATGTCTCCGGCTTCACAAACCTGCAGCGGGCTTTCGGCCACGCGGCCTTCGACGGCAGTGATCGTAGTCAGACCTCGAGCGTCGGCGCGAAGACCTATCCGCCGCTAGGTAACCTGACAGGCTGGCCTTCCTCCGGCACTCCCGATCGCGAGCGCGGCAGCGGTTTTCCGGGATTCAGCGGTTCGCTCTTCGGGTCTGTGGGCGATATCCAATCTCCAAGTCTCGGTAGTCTCAGCGGCGTCTTCGGTCCCGCCACCTCGACGGGTCTTGGCAGCTCTGGCTCCATCAGCCGCGGCAGCAAACTCGGTTCTCTGTTTCCCCCTGCTATGCAAGCCCAGATGCATGGTCATGATAACGACAGCAACCTGAGCGATTCGATCCCTGACCTGCGCCAGAGCAACCCCCTCGGCGCTATCGGCCGAAACCCGCTTGTCGATCATGTCCGCGAGGCCGAGAGTCCCCTCCGCGGCGGCAGAGGTATCTTTGCCGAAATGTTTACCCCGCCGGAGCAGAGCCGAACGCCTGGTTCCTCCGAACCTCTGCACGGTGGTATCTCGTCCGCCGCTCCCGGCCAGGCGTTTACGCCGACTACCAACGCTCCGTTCTCTGGCGGTCAACCGACCGAGCCTCCGACTGCCCAGGCGCGCACGATGGTCATGCCCGATCGTATGAGATGGGTTTACCTCGATCCTCAGGGCAATCAGCAAGGCCCCTTCACCGGTCTCGAGATGAACGATTGGTACAAAGCGCAGTTCTTCACGCCTAACCTACGTGTCAAGAAGTTAGAGGATGCCGAATTCGAGCCGCTGGGCCAGCTGATCAGACGCATCGGCAACTCGCGCGAGCCGTTTTTGGTTCCCCAGATCGGCATTCCCCACGGGCCGCCCTCCCAGACTGGTCCGTTTTCCCCGAGCAGCGGCGGCGTGATCCAGCCGCCACTGGTTGGTGCGTTCCCTAGCTTCGGTAGGACTTTGACGGCGGAAGAGCAGAATAATCTCGAGAGGCGCAAGCAGGAGGAGCAGTTCCTGCTGGCCCGCCAGCGGGAGTACCTGGCGAGCCAGCAATCCTTGGCCCGGATGCAGGTGCAGGGCGTTCCTAATCTGCATCACCATTCCAGCGCCCATAGCCTGCACAGCCAGCCGAGTTTCGGCAGCATCACCTCGCCTATAACGATGCCCCCGCAGCCGCCTATCGGTGCGATCGGGTCGGGCGGGACCTTCTTCGACTCGCAGAGCACACCTGCCGCATCCGGCAACGCCGGACCTTCCCGTGAGTTGTTTCGTGACGAGGACCTCGCGCACCTGTCGGAGCCCGAACGTCAGCTGCTGGCTGGCCTACAGAACAAAGGCGGTCTGAGTGTCAATGCGCCCCAGCAGCAACAGCAGCCGATCGGCATGCCTCCGGCAGAGGGCAGTCTACGAGGACAGCTTCCGGGAACCGGAGACCTGATTGAAGACGAACAAGGCTTTCGAGGGCGACTGCAGGAATTCGAGCAGTTGAGAGCGCAGCGCGACGCCCAAATGGCGGAGCAGCAGCCTACAAACGCCCAACAGGAGACGTTCGAGCGAAGCCCGTCTCCTCCTAGTCCCACCGCGCGACCAATCGAACCGCAACGCGGTGCCGACGAGCCGGCAGAGCGTGACAGCGACCACCGTCGTGCCGCAGCCCAGGAGTCTGCTCACAAGCAATACCAGCAGGCGCAGGCCGCGGCCGCGGCGTCCAAGTTGAGCGGGCTCCCGATGCCTTTCCCGCCGCCTCAGTCAGCCACGCCTCTACCCGCTCCCGCTCCTCAGCGTCTCAAGTCCAACCTTCCTGAGCAGTATGCGACAAGCTCCCGTTCTGACACCCCCGACGTGACGCCCTCGTCTGCCACGGTGCAGCCCCCGCCGCTGGCTCCATGGGCCAAGGATGCCGCATCCGAGTCGCACCACAAGGGACCCAGCCTGAAGGAGATCCAAGCCGCCGAAGCGGCCAAGGCTGCCAAGGCCGAGGAGGCCGCTGCCCTCGCACGTCGCGCGATGCTCGAGCAGGAGACTGCTCGTGAACGCGAGAAGGCAGCCGCTATCGCTTCGGGTCTCCCGACTACGAGCACCTGGGGAACCGCATCTCCGGCCAACGCCGGTCCGCCGACCAGCCCGTGGGCTAAGCCCGCAGCCGTCAAGGGCCCAGCACCCGGAGCGAGCGCGGCCGCCCAGGCTTCGGACAAGAAGAAGACGCTCGCCGAGATCCAACGTGAAGAGGAGGCTCGAAAACAGAAAGCCAAGGAAACTACGGTGCAGACGGGCGTGGCGTCTGCGGCTGGCAAGCGCTTTGCCGATCTGGCCAGCAAGCCCAACACTACTCTCGTACCCAGCCAGCCACCTGGTGGCAGCGCCGCTGCTTCGCCCGGTGCAGGCTGGGCTACGGTGGGAGCCGGCGGGAAGGTGAAAGTTCCCACGGGCCCCGCCCAAGGCCGCACGACCAGCACCCCGAACATCAAGGCGGCCGTCACCGCTGCTAACACCGTCGTGGCTGCTCCCGCCAAGCCTGCGAACAAGCCGGCAAGTTCCTCAGCGGGCAATGCTAAGTCCGAAGCTATGGAGGAGTTCAACAAATGGCTTCAGAACCAGCTGAGCCGGGGAATCACTGGTGTTACGGACAGTAAGTATTCTTACCCCTTAGGACATCTGAGGTCAGCTAACTAATACTGCTACTTGACAGTTAGCACATTTGCCTCGACTCTCATGGCGTTCCCTGCCCAAGCGGATATTATTGCCGATGCTGTGTACGCCAACTCGAAGACCATGGACGGGCGCCACTTCGCACAGGAGTTCATCCGACGCAAAAAGCTCGCGGAGAAGGGCGTGGTCGAAAAGTCTAGTGCGCCCGCCAGCAGCCCGCTGGGAGACAACCAGTCGACCAGCAGCGGCGGCTGGAACGAGGTGGCCAAGAAGAGTAATCACAAGGAATCCAACCCCAGCGATGCTAGTATCATGCAGGGCGCCGGCTTCAAGGTGGTGCCCGGCCGCAAGAAGGGGAAGAAATGAGACTCTATTGTAGTGGTGTGATCTGAGGGCAGGTCACCCATCTACGACGGCTGGGACTTTGGTTGAAAGCGCGGATAGTAGCGTTATGACCAGCGATGCCTCTCTGTCTGATTATTAGGCTCGGCCATGTATGCTACTTCCTAGATAGCTATCTATCTGTTAAGCGCGTTTGCGTACGCTCTTCGTCGTGACGAGTAGACTAAATTTAGGTGGCATTCAGTTATGATACCTGTGTGATATGGAAAGAGAGCCGACGATTGCGGCAGCCATATGTATGTATGTCTATTCGCCTGCAGTTTTGTGTTTGAGCCCTGAGAACCTCCCATCCGGCAAGTGGCATTATTCTTCATTCATGCATAACTTTATGCAAGTATTCACACAGGCTCCGCACACAGACGCACAGACCATCTCCTGCTCTTAAGCTTCTCTCTCCCCCTGCCCCGCGTACGTCACATGTGAGCATTGGCAAAATTATTCACAAACTGATTTTATCTTATTAGTGTAGAAGATAAACGAGGGGGAATCACGGAGCGATAAGCATACCCTCGAGAATGAATTGCCAGCTATCCTGAGTAAATATCGTGTCAATATCTGGTATCTCATGGATATTAGGTAATTTACAACTTTTCATATGAACGCTGCTGCTGCTTGTTTCCGAAAATCAGTGCGAACTCGAAAGAGGAGCACGACGTTTAGTGTCAAAAGCCCGATATGGTCAGCCGAGACTCAGCGGCAAAACCGGCCTCCACCGGATGGCCGACCGAGCTTCAGGATATCGACACCGGGCTCAACAAGATGTCATTCCTGGACGTGTTTAAAGACCATTCGACGAATGACATAGTCACTAAATTCGTGAGGGATGTTGTTGTGCAGAACCGACAAGGGCATGACGAAACAGGGGATGGCAGATCTCTGAATACCGGCGATAGGGAGTTCAGAAGACAAGCAATTCGTCTGGGCCTTGCTTCCCTCGGCGCATTCCTGCAGGCCAACGTCACGGGCCCCGTGCTCGAGGGCACAGATACAAGCGATGCCGTCTTCGCTTCCGCTTACCAGGAGGCGATTCGCTGCACAAAAGCGCCAGGTGCAAACGGTGTCTCCGGCCTGAAGCGCCCTATAGAGAATTTTAGGAAACTCTGTGTGAGGTCGCTCGACACGGATGGCGTCTCTGTATATCCTTACATACCCCATATTGAGCTCTTCGGATTTGCGCGCTTCATATTCACCTCCGGGAACATACTGCCTGTTGACCCCCCGGAAGCTTGGGAGGCCGACTCGGACGACACGCTGGCCGGGGATCTCTCTTGGGTACGGTTCCGCGTTCACCTCTGGCATTACAAGCTGCTTACCCAGCCTTCCCTGGGCCCGGGCTCGCTGTTCACGAAGAGCGGGCGTTGGACAGATGTCGCGACGCTCCAGGAGACCATTCAGAAGAGTCTGGACGACGTTGAAGCCTCCGTGACTAGAGTGGTGGAAAATGAGGAGGGCGTCGAAACCCCCGCGTGGTCACATGAGCACCGGATACAGTTTTATCTGGAGAAGGCAAACGCCCATCTCATGCTAGGGAGCGACAAGGCGGCGAGACGGGCTCTCCAGTGGGCGACGGAAAAGAGTGGTTTCGTCTATGCACTTTCCGGTGCTCTCGGAAAGCGCACGCGGTTTCAGGAGAAGGATATCAGTCAGCTCGTAGTTCTGGCGAAGAGTCTACAGATAACTGTTACGGATGCTTCTGAAAAAACGTCATCCGAATCTGCGCCCACTGCTCTTCCCCTGAACGATGACACGCTATTGGAGAGAATCGACTTCAAGAACGAGAGCGGAGTAGCCGAGGAGAGAACTGAGCTCCCGGTGCAGTTACAGGACATCGTTCCAGATAATCAACCGAAACTTAAGCCAGAAGACCAGATCATCCTGCTTACCGAGGCTACTCTCAAAGATACCTTCTCGCCTTCCGACGCCCTCACGTCCGAAGAAATCCTACCCTTCGCAGTGCGAGTGATCGACGACAAGGCGTCAAACTGGCAGATTTATACTCAGGCTTTATTAGTAAGGTCGCGGATCGAGTTGAACCGGAGCAGAACGCTCGAACGCGCCGTCTTGCAGATGCAAGCCGTGGTGGATCAAGTTATAGTTGACACACAGGCACCTGCACTTGCAACCATCAGCAAAGATGCTGAAAATCGCAGCGGTTCAAATACAGAATCGGAAGTCCCCTTGATTGAGATTACGACAACCAACAGTCGACCCACCGGCTCCGCGACACCGAAGAAACCAACCTCTTTCCTGCCAGCCCCTAAACACAGTGAGTCGGCATCCGCACAGGAGCGGTTACAATATGTCAATGCTCTCGCCTCGCCACCGCGATGGCACTTGGAGTCCGAGCTCGCCTACGCCTGGGCTTCCGTCGGATCGCTCGTCTCGGCCACCGAAATCTTTAAGCGTCTACGGCTCTGGGCCGAGGTAGCGCTCTGCCTAGCAAGCAACGCAAATTCGGACGATGATCGAGATGCGCGCGGTAGCGGAGGCGAGGAGAAGGCACGCGCTATTGTGCGGTGGCGGCTCTTTCACCGCACTAGCAGCAGGCCTGACTCAAAAGACGACGAAGATGACCTTGATGATGTGGACGTTGACATTTCGACGCTCAAGGTGTCCGATTTCCGGGGCCCGGAACGCTCACCTGCTCCCCCGAACGCGCCCCGGCTCTTCTGCATATTGGGCGATCTCGAGAACAACCCGGCACACTATGAGCGCGCCTGGGAGATCTCCAACCGGCGCTTTGCGCGGGCGCAGCGGTCTCTTGGGGAGCTGTACCTCCGCAACCAGGAGTGGACGAAGGCGCGCGATGCTTACGCCGCGGCCGTCGCCGTCAACAGGCTCAGCCCCGAGATGTGGAGCCGGCTCGGTGACATCGAGCTCCGGCTTGGCCACTTCCCCGACGCGGCCGAGGCCTTCCAGAGGGCCATTTCGACCGCAGGGAGCGGCGGCGAGGGTGGGGAGGACGCCCGGACCTGGAGCAACCTCGGCAGCGCCTTGCTGAGCTGGTACCGCGAGGCGGCGGCCGAGAACAAAGCCAGCAGGGAGATGCGTCTGAAAGAGGAGAGCGGGGACGACGTCTACGACAGTGACGCCAAAAGATCCAGAAGAACTACCGACGACAAGGAAGAAGGGATAATGCCAAGCACGGCACGCGCGGTCCGTCTCGGCAAGCAGCCCTACAAACTCCTCAACGACGCCCTCGAGGCCTTCAAGCGCGGCGCCACCATCGCCAACTCCAACTGGCGCATATGGGACAATGTCGTGACGCTGGCGGCGAGCTTGTGCCCAAGCCCTGGTTTCGACGACGTCATCCTCGGCACGCGGAACGTGCTCCGCATCCGCAAGACCGAGGACGCACTCGATGTGGACATACTCACGCTCCTCGTCAGGGAGATTACCGGGAGGGCGGCCGGATCTGGAGAAGGAGTAGGGGCTGTGTACGAGCCGCCCAGGGCCAGCCTCGAACGCAAGGTCATTGACCTGTTCGAGAACGACGTAGTCCCTCTGCTCACGGCCACCTCCGAACCGTGGTCCCTCGTCTCCCGACTCCGCGCCTGGCGCCGCGACTGGACCGGCGCCCTCGAAGCCGCCGAGAAGGGGTGGAGGGCCGCGGTCAGCGGATCCGGCGCGGGTGTCAGCGGCGACCGCGGGTCATCATCTCTCGCCCCGACCACCGCGGTCTCATCCTCACCCGGCACAGCAGCAGCAGCAGACTGGCTCCAGGATGCCGGAGCCTGGGACGCTGTGGTGCAGCGCACGACTGAGCTGGTCGCCGCGTATGAGAACTATGGAGACAAGGTCGAGAGCGTCGGGAGCAGGTGGAAGGGGAAGGCGCGGATGTCGGTTCGCAGCGTTCTGGGCAAGGGGCGCGAGAGCTGGGAGGGGAGCGACGGGTGGAGGGTGTTGGAGGGGCTCTTGGAGGAGCTGAAGGGGTGATATGGTGTGATGTGATGTGATGTGATGTGATGAGGATGAGCTGACGGGGTTGGCGGGAAGGATACAGAGACCTAGACCCTGTAGGCGACTACATACATACCCAGCCGTCTTCGCTAACTCCCTCCCACACCTCGCTAGCTGTCTGCAGCTCAGAGATAAGGCTTACTCAGAGCACTCACAAGGGGATAGCTGTGGATTTTGCATGGAAAAGCGGTGCTGTTATATGGTAGGGACGGTCTGATAGATAAAAGGGGATAAATAGGCATTTCCGGTAGATAGAGAACACGTGCTACTGTCGGCAGTTGAGGTGAATTTTTGAAAGGGCTTTGAAGGGGGAAAAAAGAGGCTTTGATTTGTGGCTCTTAGGATTGCAAGGGAAAAGGAGTTGAAGGCTATATGGGGCTGTCCCCCACGCCCAGTTGCAGGGCAGCAAGAGAGAGAAACAGACAGCAACATAGCCCCCTCAGTCCGAAGAAATGCAACACTTTTGCCGACAGCTACCATATATCTGCTATTGATTCGTTGATCGTCTAGGTCAGCATTTAATGTTTGGTGCTCAATGGTAAGTTCCGCGAGTCAGCTCGTATGTCTGCTGTCATGGTTACGTGCCTTGGGATACGTTGGGTATGGGTAGTTGTTGGAAGTGCGGGCCTAGACTCCTTACCCAGGTTCAAGTTGGGCCTGTATTGGTATCGGCGAGCCTGAATCTATTGAATATTGCATATCGTGAATTGGAAGGAAGATATAACGTCTACACAGGACTAGATAAAGTCCATTTCCGGGCTTGCTTACTTAAGATGTGGCTTGAGAGCTGTTTAAGGGGACATCGTAGTAAGGCATCATCAAGTACTGGAAGTAGATGAACCTGTGCGTATAGCTAAATGTAAGGAGATAAGAAGGCTAAATGGTTCATGGTATCGAATTCGACCATTACGAACGAGGTTCCAGCTTGTTATTGTATAGGGGGTGGCGCTTCAGCTCGGATTCGAGAGCGAAGTTTCAATCCATCGGGCTCACTATTGAGGGTCTAGGCCACAGGAAACACAGTAAATCCAAAGATTGGCTTCATTCCCTTGACGGATTGTCGGTTTGTTCTGTTGCCGTCCTTGTTCCCCTGCTGTCCGAAACCAGTTAAAACGATTTTACTGCATGATGCCTTGGTTGCGCAGTCCATATTCAAATATGCAATGTTATTTGTAGCTCGCGCCTTTACGAAATCCTGCCCATGAGGTCTGAATAGGGAATCATGAAGTGGAACTCCTCTTGTTTCAATTCGCGGAGCCCTTTCTCTTTAATATCAGCACGGGTGTATAAAGAGCGCGAAAAATAGGGGTTGGAAAGGGGTAAGACGACCCGCAACTGTAGCTAGGTATACTCGCAGTTCTCAGGTACTCTACTCTGGTCACTTGGGATGACGTCTAACTAGGTTCAATTCCACCTTCGAGGGCAGGGGTGCCCCATAGATGCTGGCTAAGAATTGTCCCCATGTCTATTGGGCTCTGCGCATGCGCCTCAGAGTCTACCTTATTATCTTAAGATGTCCCTGCAATGTCTTAGCTGCTGCTGTTGGAGGGAAAGAAGCCGCTAAAAGCGCTAGCGGCTATCTAGTTACAAGAACAGTCACGAACTGTTGTGCTCTCGAAGTTGCGATGGGTGTCACACGGAATAGGGGTTACGATATTTAACCTGGCAGTTACAATTTCATAAATGAAGCGGGACCTTACCCAGTCTCAATGGTTTCGGACACTTTCTTGATATCCGCGCCCCTCGTCTCTATAGACATTCTCCTCTATCACTTATGATGCATTGCTTTGACTTTGTCCTATTCACTTCTGCTCAGATCAACCGTCATTCACTGCCAGACAATGTCACGTAGTCCTCGAAGCCGGTAGTTCCAGTGTAGGTACATACCCCTAACAAGCATAGCAGATCCACTTATATAGCCGCTTAAATACGCTGGAAGAGTGTTGCCGAAAGATACGGGCAGAGAGTCCAGGGTCAACGAGGTAATCAACCCTAAAGAATGCATGATGCGCACTGATAGCATTTCAACCCTTTCAGATGTACTAGAAGATTCACCTGCACCCATTTATAGTCTGCGTAAAGTGTTAAGTCGGCGATCTACGCTTCCTAGATATCTCGGCAGTCGTTTGTATTACCTTATTATTGGCTAACGTACATGTTCCCTTATCATGGGATCTCCATCTCATTTCGAGAACGAGTTGTGCGGTCCGCAACGGGCCGCCTTCGATTCTCC
Organism: Monosporascus ibericus; assembly: GCA_004154915.1. NCBI lineage: Eukaryota > Fungi > Ascomycota > Sordariomycetes > Xylariales > Monosporascus > Monosporascus ibericus. Next base: position 36,204 of record QJNU01000373.1, read on the forward strand.
TTTGTGACATCTAATAATGACAATATCTACGCATAATAGCGTAGGTGCAGTTCCTCTCCGTTCGCCTGACGGACCCCCTATCCCAGCGCCCCAGATATGCATAAGACAGATGAAGTTAAAATGATGGTCTTGAAAGGTCCAAACAATTTGAGATGGAAAAAAAAAAATTTGAAAAAGAAGAGGGTATAATGCTAAGTTGATATCTCCATCCGATAGACAACAGACCAGAAAACCAAGTCCGCTCCCCAGTACATTCTGCCGCGATGCATTACCCGGCCGGACCCCACCCCATCCCAGCGCCATTGAAGTTACATGAATCCTCTTCAGTAAAACCAGAGACCGGTGCAATACTGACCTCTATCCTAGATGTGAAGGCTACACCGTTCGCCAGCCACCTGCCAACCCGCCGGCGAACCATTCATATGCCCTGATGCGCGGAGCCCCAAAAGATGAAAGAGTAAATAGAAACAGTTCGAATGGAATGGAAAGAGGAACAGGCCTGTCGGTTTGAAGCAAGTCGAACAGTACCGAGAAACAGAGACCGATAGGGTGCTGACGAAGTAACTGTCAGGAACTGAGACGCCAACATACCAAACCAATAATCTAGGAGAAGAGCTCGCAAGGTGCCAGCAAGAAGTCTAATAACGTGCGTGGTGAAGGATCGAGTAAAAGGAAGCAGCCGAGAGAGGAAAGAGAACCTGGTGCCTACACATAGGAGAAGGCGGGCGAGAAGCAACCAAGTGTACCATGTGATTCATCTCATCTGGCAGCTTCGGTGAGAGACAAGGTTCTGACAGGTCGTTGGGCCATAGCACGAGCTCGGGCGCTTGCATGTGCGGGCATTTATACCCCACATAGGCTCTGTGGGTCAGAGTCCCCCTTCGCGAGTACATCGGAGAAGTCGCGTCAACTGTTGCAGGGCACTGACTAGCGCAACTGTATGGCAGTCTCGGACCCATGATGGCCATGCAGATGCAGAGAATCATGCTCATTCGCCCGTGCCCAGATGAAACGGACGAGGTCGAAACAACGCTTACCCGCCTAGGCAGCATCGTTGTAGTATAGATGTCATCGCCTCCGCCCTAGTCCATAAGTTGTCATCTATGCAGGTCGGGTGTGGGGTGCGTCGATGCCACTCAAGGAATTGCTCCGATGAAGAAATAGTAAGGCCTCCAAATCAGGATGACTGCCGAATGACCCGCATTCTACCGAGTCATGAAGACAGGCGAATTCGGTGTCGATGCAAAAGATACGGGTCTTGTCATGCAACGGCTGTGCGCCGCAGCCGACAGACATGCATGCATGCGCCTGCAGGCCATGTGCATGCAGCAGGGGCCTGTCCGACCTTGACTGACAGGGACGAGCGTGACCAATAACGACAGTCAGGATGTCCTGTGGGCTTGTCTGTCTGGGCGATCACTCCGAGCAGTGCCCGTTGACATGAAGTTGAAATAGCCATGGGATGAACAGCCACAGGACCAGAAAGGGTTAAGACGGTGCTAGGGCTTGGCAACAGTAGTGATGGGAGGGGGGGATGTCAGAGTCAGTCGGTCGAATTAGAGAAATAAAAGATAAGGGGAGTCAGAGACGGAAAGGCAACAAAAGGCCGGGGTTGGGTAGGACGGAGGCGACGATGGGTAGGGTAGGGTCAGGCGGTGCGTCGTTATTGCTCGGTGGTCATCAAGTCGTAACAGGCGGGTAAATATCCAGAAAGGTGGTGTATACCGCTTCAAGCAAGATGGAGTCCTAGCAAGAAACGTGATTGGTTTGCGCCACAACAGGTGACCTGACTTCAACAGTCTGGGCGGAGCGGAGACGGGGCTCAGCAAGGTTGCAACCCCCACACACCCACACCCCCCCATAACCTTGGAAGTCCGTATAAGCCCCCCACAACCCTTCCTCAGTAACTTGACGACGCTCTCTCTCGAGTGTCTTCACCTTCTCATCGCATGTTGTGACGGCGCCGAGAAAACCAGGTTTTCCTCCTTAGATGGACACCGGATATGTACAGCGGTTCTGTATTTGTGCCTGAATCTCAGGAAACCCCCTCTTCCATATCTGTCAGGCACCCGAAGAGGCAGGTGTTGGTGCTTCAAAATACGCCGTCAAGTATTGTCATATCATCTTTCGTCCGGCTCCCCCATTCGGTCATTCGTAAAAATGAGTGAGCTTCTTCATTCGTATACGCATGCGTCGTGGGTGCGTGCAAGTTTGTGCTGTGTGTGTATAGCGCGTGTGTATAGCGCGTGTGTATAGTGTGTGGGTGTGTGTTTACGGTCCCACACTACATAGAATATGGGACCAAGTCTCCCCCCTCCTCTGCTTCCAAATGACTGAGTGACGACATCAGTCGCGATGGCTACCCTCCCCATAGGTGCCATTCCCATACACCTGACTGTGATGCTGGTGGTGACTCGCGTACGGGGCCGCCCCTGTACCATCGCCGTACCCGTTTGTAGCTGCGACTCCTGATGTATCCCAGCGACTGTGTGTGTGGGACGTCAGGCCGTCCTGCCATCGCCCGTTGGCGCTGTATGCGTGCTGGTTCTGTTGCTGCCTCGAGTCAATCGTGGCATACGAAGGTATACTGGGTATCCGTAGACCTGCCGACTGAGGCGAGTGAGCCTTGAGGCTGGGTGATAGTGTGCGGCTCGTAGGGTACGCGGCCCAAGTGGACGCTGTGCCTGACACCGAGCGGGGCGACGCGTGAGAGTCATGATGTGAATAGCTGTTGTCAGGGATGGCGGGCGTATACGGCGGTGGTGGTGCGTACAGACCGGGGCTTGGGTTGCTGACAGGGGTAAGCAAGGCCGGCCTCGGCCCTGCGGTTAGTGCCGAAGGGTTTAGGGACTGAAAAGTCTGGGTCAGCTCAACTCGTATAGCTTCTCAAAAGAGTCTCCTTCACACTCGAAAAACAGGGGGTTGAAACTAGAAGAATTTGGGAACTCACGTATTTCCCGATAATCTTCTGGAGTGCCGGGCCCAAAATCTTCCACGGGAATACCTTGACGTCCTTCTCTATGTTCCGCGGCTTCGGGCTCGGAAAGTCCATGATGGTCCTGAAAAACCCCTCGGTCTCCGCTTTCGACTTGCTGACCGTCAGAGGTCGGAACCCTTCCAGATTGCGCCGGATGCGATTCTTCTCCTCGACCTGGAACTTCTTCGACGCCGAGAGCAGCTGCTCCAGGAGGGATATCGTGTCGACGCTGGTCACGTAGCACTCGTCCTTCTCCGCCCAGTAGATGCAGCTAATGCAGATACTTCCCGCGGGGCGCTCGTTAACGCTGATGGGCCGGAAGCTGATCGTCAGCACGGTCCCTATCTGTTTCTTGCTGAACATGACGATGCGCCGACGGTTCTCCCACTCCTCCGTCGTCCAGCCCAGCTCCATAGACTGCAGGTCGCCCACGATCTTCAAGGAGGCCTTATGCGGCTGGTATGCGTGGTGAGAGTTGTATTGCCCGGAGATGGACTGTCCGCCTTGTGGTATGCAGCTGGTCCTGACCAGCTCCGGGGTGCTAGGCCTTGGAGGCGGCAGTGCCGTCACGCTGGGACGACTTAAGGCGGCGCGATGACTGATTCTGGAACTACGATGCGCGGCGAGAGACGAGGCGTACGAGCTCCAGGAGGAGTTCTTGAGCGGCGGAGGTCTCGAGTGATAATCCGTCGCGTACGACGTACGGTGGTAAGTCCCGAGCATGGTGCCGTTGTTCGAGAAGCTTGGGTCGTAACCCGAAGGGACGGCTTGACTAGCTGTGTGAGGGTAACCAAAACTATTTGTAGTTGGGTCTATGAGCTGCGCTGGTTCCTGTCTCGGTGGGCTCTGTCTCTGCTCAGGTGACTTCGAGTCCTTCCTCGTGACACTATCAGTCGGACTCTCACCAGCCCCAGCCTGAGTGTCATGATACGTGAACGTGCCAACTTCGATACCGGCCAGAGTCTCCCCTTCGGATGTCTCGACGAAAAGTGATAAAGGCACGCTGGCACTCACGCTCCTCGTGTCTGCCGGCTGCGGTGCGTCCGCGCTCACTATGTACCCGTACCCGCTCGAATCACTCGTGTCCCTTATCGCGTGCGCTGGACTCTTATAGGAGCCGAAACCGAGGAAGAAATGGCTCGTGACCGCGATCAAATCATACACAGCTGAGATTTTGACCAGAATCTTCGTTCCAAACACTCCAGAGCTCGGCTGGTAAGAAATCAACGTAGGCAGCACCAGTGCCATGTACTGGCTGGCCGCGTTGTTGGCCGCGAAGGCCATCTGATTGAGTTGCGCAGCTTCATTTTCAGACTGTTGAGCCGCGTTGAACTGCTGCGCCGAATATTGATACCGAGGGTCCGGATATGATCTGGACGAGTCAAACGCTGCTGTCGGCAGAGAACAGCGAACGTCAGCTCCCCGCTCAAATCGAAGTCATCGCGGCAGCATCTAGACAACACTCTCCGCGTTTCCGGAAAAGATGTACGTACCGTGCATTTCTCCCGTCTGCGGCTTCGAATACCCGGACATAGACAGGAGACCAGGCGGGGAGTCCCCACGGAGGTCTCCGCTGTTCGCTCTCGCGGCCGCCTCCTCCTCGTACCGAAGGGTCACCGTGTCGGGAGATTCGATCGCGTCAGCGTCGACGATGATTGGCCTCTGAGGATGGTATTGGGGCTGCGATGCTTCGTCAGCTTCGCAACCACCGACGCCGCCATCCCCCGAATCTCAGGGGTATGAGTGAGTGGCTCATTCCACGGAGGAATTGTCACATATCAATCGACGCGTTGGACCTGACTCACCTCGAACAGCTTATAAGGTGGATAGTCAAACTTGACACCAGACATCAGGCTATCTATTTCGATATAGACCTGGGGAAATGATTGAAGGGGTATGTTCCAGAGGGGAACGAGCAAACACCTGTTTCGGGAGTGGTGTTGCAGAAAAGTAAGAGCCCTGTGCGTTGAAGCGTTCTGGACAGGTGGCGGTTAGAGTTATGAGTCTCTATAGTTGATGGGGGCGCCTCGCCCAAGTGTCTCAAGCAGGGGCCGGTCTATGGGGACGATCTGAGTTGCTCTTTTCCCGGCTGTCAAGTAGTGCCTGAAACAACCATTCAGTTGGGATGGCGCTTCCCAAGGCTGGCTAGCGGGCAGTAAGGGCAGATCTGAAAATTGACAGGCTGTTGATTCTCTGCTCAGAAATCAGCCGTCTCCTGGAGCCGCTTCGGCGAGATTAATAGGAGTGGGCTTCTTTCTTCAACCGGGTTTGAAGTCTTTGACAGCGCAGTTCGCAGGGGTAAATCATACCCCAACGTTGATCATTGGCCGGGCGTGCTATACGCAAACTGAATGTGAGTCGAGTTTCGGAAAGACGAAGTCTATTAAGACCTGTCCCCACCTACAGAAGTATGGGCTAGTTCCAGCAAATTCTGGGGGTATAGCTGTGCTCTCGGTTAGTGCAACGAGGTACTTCCTTATTTTCTTGCCGGTCGGCAGAAATCGACAATAGAACTGAAGATGAGAGCTCCATAACACAAATTTTTTTTTTTTTTTTTTTTTTTTTTTTTTTTTTTTTTTCAAATCATCAGGTTGTCCGTGTGGAGAAAAAAAGTGATATCTGACCTCAAGCTCGTCATAACAAAGGGGTATGCCAAACTTCGCATTAGGGATCCCATCCAGCTATGCAATTATTTGGCTCGGGTGGAGACCGTTCTATGCGGGCAGCCCGAACCTGTTCGCAGAAATGTTAGTTGAGATCGCTGCAATCAGAGGGAGTGTGCGAGCTCCCGCGAGGGTTCGCGTGGCCCGCGCGGTTCGTGTCATATCTCATCTCAAAATGGTATATGGGGAGAAGGGCGACTAACAACATGTAAACGGACTGAAATTGTTGGAAGGGTGTCGTCAACAAACGCAACTCTTAGATGATGTGTGAGACGCTGTTCCTGAAATTGGGACAAGATGAGAAGAAACTCTTTGAAGGGACACGAAAGGATAAAGAGGCAGGAGAATGGGTTCGAAACACATTTCTCGGATCGGATGGGAGTAATAGATGCGTGTGCAGTGGTGCTTGGTGAGTGGAGGAAGTATATGAGTTAAGAATCCTGTGGTGGCAGGTCGAGACCTTTGAATTGCACTGGCTTCTACTATTCCATGTACCTTTCTTCTCGGGCTTCTCTGAATATAAACGCCCCCTCCTGTCGTTTCTTTTCGTAGCTTGTTTTCTTTTTGCCTTCCCCTCGAAACAGCTCGAGGGTGTAGTTCCCTAATTTTCTCTAATACTATTAACTCTTCTGTCATGTCCAGGATCCCTTTTTTGAAATCTCTGCAGGTGACGATGAGTCCACAAGTTGCGTGGATATATGCAGAAAAAAGAAATGCTGCTGCACCACCGGCTTGACCATGTATAGAAGCGAGAAGTCAGGCCGGCAGGGGTAAGGACCGTTAAAAATGCCAGATGCTAGTGTCTGGAGGGCTGCAAATCATTGCCAGGGCTCCATGATTGGCGGAAGGGCATTTGCGGGAGGCGGTTTTAGGGGGGTTGTACCTTGAGAGCAAGGGGCTGGGAAGGTAGATGTTCAGTAGGCAAGCCCCACGCTTGCGAAATGGAGTAGATCGAAGAAAGGGATAGGGCCTAACCAGGCAATGTCTATCAGGCCAAGAGTACACATGACGATATTTGTAGGGGCTACCCAGAGGAGGGAGAAGGGAGAACGACAGACAGCCAAAGGAGGACAGATGAGTGCACTTGGAGAATGACAAGACAAGGATGCTCTGACTTACACACCTTCACAGGGGGCGTGCGAGTAGAGGAATTTAACCTCTTAGGCAAGGGTGCGTGTAGGACAGCGGTAGTGTAAATCGAAGGCATCAATCGCTAGAACAAGTAAGCCGTGCGTGCGTACGTAGAAAGCCGCAGTGTCCGTAAGGTATAAGCTAGACGGGGTATCCGGGCTGGTTACTCTACGATCCAGTAGGTCGACTGCGGGCCGAGGACTAGTGCTCCTCGTACAAATCAGCGCTGGGGACATGCCGGGCAGACGAATTATCATATCGAACTGGATATAGTAGAAAGAGACCCGCGAGAGAATTGGCGATTGTGTGAAGGAACTTCTGTCTTGCTTCTCTTGAATGTGGCTTGTTGAATTTGAGAGACTCCCACGATAGCCAGTAGTAGGAACGGGAACTCTGATTGGCCGGTTCTTGAGGACCAGTTCAGGGATCTATTGGACGATCTGCAACTGGGAGTATCCATATCGCAGGGAGCCAAGAGAAGAGAGAACCGGTACTGTGCCTATGTAACTCTCAAAGTGTGGGTGGGACTGCCCGGGGTTCTTGCAGGAAACATTATTGCAACATGTATTCCTTTGTACCCCCGGGGTTCATCTGAACATCAGGATACGTCTGTTCAACTACATACCGAGGCATGTGCCACTGACGAGATTGCTCATCTCGGAATGGTCGGTTTCCCAGAGTAGATAGAGGACTGGCAAGCAGGCAGGCAGGCAGGCGGCGACGACATCAGCCGTAGTTAGGGGCCGCATGTGACTTTGGCGTCTGGCGGATGGCAGATGGCAAAACGGGACCAAGTAGGCGGAGTGCATTTCACCATCTCGCCCATGGGCCGTCTGGTCTTTTCATCCGAGCTTCTAGTATCATCCTAGAATGGTAGGAAGCATTTCTAGCCTGGTGCGGGTAAGGTAACGTCCGTGGAATTTCACGATGGGTGGCCTTGTATGCTCGCCGCAACCCAGTCAGCTGGCACGACATCGAGACAAGCGCTACATGCTACCTTAGCCGTTCCGCGCTTGCTGGAATGCTAGGCAGGATCTTCCGCATCAGGCACGGGAGCCGATCAACAATACATAGATTCCGTAGGCGAGGCCGCATAGTGGTCTGTGTCTGTACAGCGGGGTGGCGGGCGGGAATGACATAACAAAGGGAATGCTCAAGTACAAGTATGTGGACTCGATTCCGATACCGGCTCCTGCTAGGATAGCTTGCAAGAATCACCTAAATAGTCATATATTATTGTAAGCGGCCTCTGAGGCTGGGGCGAAGCTCGGGCCGGCGTAGCGATAGGTATGTAATGGCCGCAAAGCAGTCCTTCTGGTGTCGCCGGTCTAGAGATGTCGATTCGAGCAAAAGCTACTCCCTTTGGGCGGTTAGAAGGGTGGCGAGCAGGAGAAACAGAAAGCGGTCGACGACAGTGGTTATCGATTCTGCCAGACGTACATATACTATCATAAGTAGAGTAGAGTAGCCAGGTCCTCAAAGACGATCAAGCTAAAGAGTTAGGGTCCATCGTTGCAAAAGCAAGGAGACGAGTAGCTGCAACAGAGATCTTTCACCCCCGCCTTGCATTGTGGGACTTTCACAGATATTAAATAGTCAACAAGACGGACCGACGACGAGAGATGGCCGTTTTGCGCGACGGAACGGAAGGTCGACGAGTCCGAGGAGCAGCGCCTCTTACCAGTCCTCGACCGCAAACATCCATATAAACTAGCATACTGGGAAAATCACATCCAGGAGGGCATTGTCTTCTATGTCTACAGGCATTTGCCTTGTCGAGAACTTCAGAGTCGCGGCTCCGACTCGATGAGCCCTATGTCATGCTGATAGCTGAATAGGTTAGCTGGCCCAAATACGAAGCACCTCCGTTACTTTGCTGGCCGAGTTGCCCGTGCACCACAACATGATAGGTAGGCACCAGTCCCACGCCTTAACCTTTCGAAAGTTCCTTTTCTCCCGGCCAAAGGGTGCCAGGTCCCGCCGCCGGTGTGTATCCGCTACCCGTTCAATACTCCCCACCTATTGCTTGGAAACCCAGCCTGGGTGCACCGTGTACGTCTCGACCGAGGACCGAGTACAGTGACGAGGTTCCCACGAAACTCCAGCGCTGCCACACGCATCACATTCTACCCTCGACGCAGCAACGTTAACCTGTGGCCGCTTGAGAGTGGACATGGTTGCGACCAGGTCTGCAAGGCATTATTTACAGTGGGAGGGGAAAAAAAAGGTACCCCTGCAAGATTTGCGTAATGATCCGCCTTGCCGGTGGAGACGCAAATCTGGCTTGGCACAGTAGGCATTTAAAATCAAGCCATTGTAACCCTGAGCCTCCAGGGTACATTAATTTTGGGAGGGAAAAGTCGCCACAACCACGCGCGGGCGTATTTATATATAATAGCCATGCAGAAGGATTGCCCTGCTTTGAATGCATGTCGAATACTGGCTGACCAGCCGTCTCCGCGAGATATTAGGTATGATCCCAGGGTCACATCGATCCAACGTTAAATGGCCTATTTAGCTTTCCCATCAAGCCTCACAAAGATTGAATCAACGAGCCGCGAGAACGAAGCACGTAAGGTACGTATCGTAACAAGAAACTACTTCGGAGACACAGCCTCCCTATGATTCTATCCTAAAACGGTTGTTTTCCGGCCGTCAAAGCCGCTGCAGGAGGCGGCAATGAGCATTATTACAAAATGTCATTCCATATTCCTCACTCCCTGGCGCAGAGATGAACCATCCTCGCACGGCTTTCCCACCAGAGGCATATCGACGTATTTCGACATCCTCGGCGACTTGGCCGTGATACCCGCTTCTCTAGATGTTGCCGTACTCACAGGATTTCAACAGGGAGCCGCCGATATCACCAAGCGAACGGTCGGCTATCAGCGCCTAGGGGGAATGATGCAATCTAGCCTTGAGCGTCGTACAAGTTATAGATGATGATCTGATCGTCGTGCTGGATTGATCGAATAATGATCGCCGATCGCTAAGGGGACACTTGGGGAGGGGGGAACGCGGTAATGTAACGGGGAATCTTGATGAGCTAAGCTCGGCGAAAGCATCGATTCCGCCAGCTCAGTATCGGCATCTAGCTTTCTACTCTCCTCATTTTTCTTCTTCTGCTTCTTCTAGTCGCACCTGCAGCCTATCCAACAAGTCGTTTGAGATAAAACATATGTTCTACAGGGTCCAGGGTGGCTGCAGCTAAACCCTCCCATTTGTTCATTCATGCAGGAGTTCGGCGATCATCTATAGTCGACATCCTAGCCCTTTCGTCGCTTAACGGCCGCGGGCGCGATGTGGGCGTGCCCTGTGTGCTTGTAAAAAGCTGGCGACTAAGCTGAACGTTACTTGGCGGCATCTAAGTTCTCCAGCCACAAGATCTGCTTCCGGGCGCCTTGGGTACTATCTTTCCCCGGTCGACCTGTAATGTTTGTCGCAGATTATGCGATGAGCCTGTGGCACATCCGATCCTTTTCAGGGCCTCGCTGCTAGGGACCAATCGACACCTTACTCGATCCTCGAGATAGAGTTGCTTGCCGATACTCGACGATTCGAACCGGGAAATTGAGGTGAGTCGGTGTATTATAGGTAGTACACACGACTGGAAAATGGCTTCTGACCCAACAGGCACTATCGATCCATTAGGCGTTCATTCCCATTCCTACCATTAATGAGACTTTGCCGTTTAGAACTCTGTCTACTATGTAATTTCAACAGAAAGAAAACAGCATTGCTTCGAAGGTCATATAGCGTTTTAGAGCGAGCTAGTTGGGCGCGCCCAGCGAGCGAGACCCTTGGGCGACGGCGACCGCGGAGACATTGAAATGAAACGTTGCTTGCGAAGTTGCCGTCGTCGACTTCATCTTTGAGGCCCGATAGCTGAGTAACCTCAGTAGCTGTTCGGATCTATATGTCATGGTTAAAAGAGCATTGAAGAAGTCTCCGAAGAGTAAGTAGATTTGAGGTTCGCGTTGAGTATTCCCACAGCGGTGAAGCATCCACTCAAGCCTCCCAACTAGTCCAAATCAAGGCTATCGCGTCATATGCAGCCAGGGAGACGGGGATCTGGGACCTGCGGCGTGTTGAGATTCGGATCAGCCCGGACTCCGCATGAGCTAAACGAGCAAGGGTCTGAAGGTTAATTTGGCCCGGTATCACCCAATCAGGGAAAGTATCTGGGGATCCATTCGCTGCATACGATTTGCGGGCCTTACCCAGCTGACCATGGGCGGCGCCCTCACCATGGATGCGGTATCTACTACCTACTCACGTCTACATCCGAAGGAACTAGCGTGGGTATGCTCTACTCTTCCAATCTACCGGATAGAGACCGAAGGCCATTCTACGCGCAAAGTCTCGAGCCTACAGGCAATGTCGCCAGTACAGGGTATGCGGCCCTCCATCTCGACACTTGGCGAGCGTTTCACGCATCGCCTAACCACGAACGCAGTAAGCATCATCTTCATTCACCTTTCGACCGGAAACGGCAACAGAAGACGAGGAACACCGCTTAGGTGCTCGGAGATCATGCACTAGGGTTTAGAGTCTGTCCGCCAGTTCTAAAACCTATCCCATTCCGGCGGGATAGCTCAGAATTGGGGTCCCCGGCGCTTGGTAATATGCTGTGCCGCATCGCTCCTATGCGGTGCGACGAGGGCACGACAGACGCCATGAATAGGTATAGTGTACAGCCGCCATTGGGCAGAAGAGGGAACGAAAAGGGAAGCAGCATGCTCTGGCGGAGTCATCCTCTTAGAACCTCTGCGATCTGGCTGGCCGTTCTTCATTTCTGCGTAGCCAAGGATCAAGCTTCGGTGAAGCGAGGAGACTGTCACCGTTCCGGAGTCTCTCAGGTCGCCTCCACGTTACATGTCCCAGGGTCGCCGCCCTGGGGCCAGACTCGTACGACTCAACCGTCTGAGCGACCGGAGCATGTCATCGAAGAGAAATGCGAAATCTGGCAACGATTTGCTTCCTTTATCACCCGGTATGTACGGTTAACCAGAATGGTGGTATCATTAATAGGGGAACTTCCCTGTCGTCCGGTTTCCCCATCCCGTCGATCTCGACGCTGTGCGGATCAAGCATCCCGAGACAATGACAAGGTCCAGGGGAGAGCGGGTTGTGCTCGTGCAGTTTAAGGCCATGCATGGATTTCGAATTTTGCCTTTCAGAGTCAGATTGACCAGGAACCTGTGGCTTGGAACAGCACGCTCTCTCCAACCGTATAGCCAAGATCGTGCGTCGAGGTATATATATATAATTCTTTGAGGTCGCGCCACTGTAACGGTCCAGTACCATAAAAACTTCCTGCGTACACGCGTGAGGCGCTTGCGATGTATCTGGGGGGTTCGCCGTAAGCCGAATATGCACATGGCCCACAAGAAAATGTGATCGCCTTCTTAGGGTTCGAAATGCTTCAAAAGATGAAGGGTATCAACAAAGGAAATATAGTCGGTGGTCTCTGGTGATATCGAGACCTCCGTTAAAGCCCAGCGCCCTTTACGATATATCCGGCGTTTCTTCAGTGCGCGCTGGGAGGCTATACCAAAACCGCTCTCCAACAAGCCGTAATCATAATATTCTCACAACGCACCATACACCTGCCTGCATACAAAGTCATTCGTATTCCGCATTTGGTTGAACCGGAACCCAGGCCTGCGCAACTAGGCTTTCCACGCGGAAAGTCACGGGGGTGGATGTCCCGCCTCCGGGCGTGCACCAGTATTCTCTATGGTGAGTAGGCGTTGCAAAGCAGTTTCAACTAGGGTCATAATTCTGGCCTCGACGCTCGGTTACAGGCTTCGAACGACGAGGTAATTGGATACCCTGGACAAGGGCCTCCACGCAGCCAGCCGTCCTGCGTACCTCATCTCGGTCTGTCCCTCGATCCTGCAGCAAGGCGTGTAGCACTCCGACCTGGCCCAAGTTTACGTCCGTAAAGCAGAAAGCATGCCCTGTCGTGCGACCTAATAGACAAGCTTAGGCTTGTTTGCGACAGCAGGCTTGCGTAGACTTGGGGTTAGACATCATGGGGGTTTGCTTAGATGACCTCGTGAAACACCACGTATAGTGACTACAATGATTTTATAAGTGAGGACAATCGACCTTATGGTTTTCGTTCGAGCCTCGTCTTATCTTGTGAACCGGCAAAGAAGCCTCGGCTTGTACAACCAATCGCCAATCGCACGACGAGTCATAGCTAGGACACGCCGGTAATTACCGTGATGGAAAGTCATCTTCGGGGACAATACTGGACTACACAGCCACTCTACGGGCAAACCCCTAATACGCAAACCCGAGGGATCAGAGTTGGTGGCCGTATCGTGACCCGACCGCCGCTTGAGCCTTCCCCACAGTAAGCGGGTGGCCATGAGACGATGTACCAAGCCGGAAACATATCGTTAACTCCCTTGTTCCGACTCATGTGTGTGTCCCCAAAAAGGACACAGGGTCCGTAGCGGTTCAGCCTACTTTGTATCTCCGAGGTTCTCCTCTTCGGCTAGGACTGGTGAGATTCGGAGGCCTTCTCGGTCGCCCATAGCAGGGATCTAAAAGATCGGGAACGGGTGTTACCCAGATCGGCCATGAGGGAGGATGGGGGGATTGTTTTTGGGGGGTTGCCGTTACCAGAGGTTTGGAACCGGCCTCAGAGTCGAAGACGATTCGCCAGTTGTGTAGGGGGCCAATGCCGCTTCCCGTCGTCTGAGCAGCGATAATGATGCGAGCAACCCGCCAACATCCGGCGGTTAGTGAACACCAGCCAATTGCAAACATGACGCCGTACTGCGGGATTTTCACCCGCCGTAGCCGTAGCGGTAACGAGCCTTTCTTGGGGGCTGAAGAATACCTGCAACGTTTACTTGCATCTGAGCGTGGGCGACGAGCAAACCGGCGGTTCTGGTCAATACGTGAAATCAAACCTGCTGGGTTTTAACCAACCGTCTCACGTTTCCGTAGACGGACCGCACGTGGAAATTATGCTCACAATCTTTCGGTCGCCTTGCTATCGTCGACTAAACAAAGCCGTTATGGTTCTTTTGCTTTTCCCGTTGTCGCATCATCATGTAGTCTCCGTCCTAGAGTCTTACCGTTTACGTCAAGCGACGGCGATCACATCATAAGAGTGCACTTCTCGTGCTGCATAGTAGCCTCACATCTCAAGGGGAAGGCCTGCACTGGCCAACACTTTAAAATCCCCGGTGCCTAGAGAAACGTCTCGCGGGGAACTCTGCCTCCATCCCCAAAAGTACTTTCATTTGTTTATTTTTTGCTAGATTTATTTATCCTATTTCACTCTAGCTGAGTTGCCTTCTAAAACATGCACCTAGCCGCATCCTTGAGTTTCGCCCTCAAGGGTTCAGCTAGATCTGGTTCAAGCACTGCCTGATCTTGATTTCCGTCAGACGGATCAAGGAGCCTAGGACCCCTTGCCTCGCATCTACCCACCGGTAGTCCGTCCGTACTGCACGTTCCCGTCTCACCGTTCCTTCGAGCCTCTTTGGCGAGTTTTCAATTTGGAGATGCCTGTCGTATGGCGCCATTACGACTCGTAATGGGGTCCATTGGAGCACTCGAAGCTCCGAAAAGTTTTGGGGGGGCTTGCTAACCCTGTCGCTCTTCCCTTGCCTGCCTCCCTCTTTGGGGTCGTTCGGCTGCACACAAGCATAGCAGGACTTCAGACCAACTCGCTCCACGAAGCTTCCCATTGGCAGATTGGTGCAGGGGTGCAGAGGGTAGATCTGGGAGAACGATGGGTAGATCAGTAAGGGGTTCTCTTTCTTTTTTCTTTTTTCAAGCCATATTTTGTTTATGCATAAGCCAGTACCTGATAGGCTGCCACCAAATGCTCGCCTCCCAACTGGGAATTCCAACCTGCCGAATATTCGGGCCCTTCCAGCTATGCAGGTTGTGATCAAAATAATTGACACGCTTTTTCTTAGTGGGTCCTAAGAGAGTATGTTAATTATTTTGATCACGACGTGTTAATTACGGGATTAGTCCATTGCAAATAACACATTTGGCGTAGTTCCAAAAGTATGAATCGCACTTCCTGGGCATTCCTAAGCATATTTGCGCATAAACATAAGTACTTCTTCCCCAGAATGTGTTGAGATATGTCGGCTAGCATGTGATCAGCTAGGTATCTTAAGTACGCAGATGGGGGCTGGAACGTCTCTTCCCAAGCCCCTAGATCTTACATTCGGCTTTCGGGGTCTCGAGGATGTGACTGAGCACTCTTAGAAAAGAAACAGAGGGCGTTTTCCTCCCCTGTTGCCACTCAACACAATAGGGGTCATCGGGCATCATAACCTTTACTTATGTCTCCCTGTATTTGAGGCGTTCACCCACGATATGTTAGGCAAGGTGGTGACAAAAGTAATCGATACATTCAAGGTCCATCATTCACTCTTGACTCTATCGACTATTTCGACCACGACCTTCTACGGGAAAGTAGTCCATCCCATCCAAGCGCGCAAGTGTTTGGTCCGTAATTAGGTCTTACTTCTTGTCATTGATTACTGAAAAGGGTTACTAGGTATGGCAATATGTCTTGGAAATGTTTGGACCTTCCAGACGTAACACCTGAGATCCATCAGCCTGGTTTCTAGCCTACCACCCATGCTACTCTATCATCGTGGAGTTCACCACAGCGCCCGGCGATGTATCCTGCGGCAATTCTCGTTTACTGAGCGTATAGCCTCGAGGAATCATTACAGCGACACTTGGGCCTCAGTATATGCGGCCAAGTTGCTCCCTTGGTTCTCCGAAGTCATGGCCGACCCCGACGATGTCTATGATGACACGAGAGCGACTGTATGCGCTAGCCTTAAGCAGCAATCACCATCAGAATGTGAGACAACAGGCCACTAACACTTTGTCACTGCAAGTACGCTTTTCCAAGAAATACTAGGGCTTGAAATTCATTGATTGTCCTCCAAAGCAGGTCATGGGCTCCATACGTTATCCGGAATTGAGCATATCGACTTTTGATAATACTCCGTAAAGGGGGAACTTTACCCAGGGAGCCGCAGCCTCGTTGTGGAAGGCTTGTATGTCAATATACCAGCCAAAAGACGGAAGTACTTCTTCGAAGCTTAGGCCGGTCTCATGTTGGATCTACGGCAAAATCCGAGCTATAAGCGTTAGAGTTGGCTATCTCGTCATCCTGGATGTAACGTTAAATTCACGCACTGGTCGAAATTCCATGGTAGCATTGGGGGTCTGCACAACAAGTATCTTCACTTCCGTGGAGCACGCATTCCTTGTAAGTTTGATCCTATTTGCCGGCGGACTCTCCTAGTTGGATGTCTATATTGTCTGCTCAACATGTGATACCGGGGAGCCACCTCATACGAGAATCAGGAGCTTGTTCTAAGGAATTCTGGCCTCTGAACTTAGCAATATGAGCACCCATCTGGGCAATGTTGCGTTGTCTTACTCTAAACCGGTGTAGAGATATTTTCTATCGCGAGTGCCTCGAGCATGTAGACAGCCTTCGTGATTATTTCCAAGAGACAAGCCGCCCACCATTCCACATTCCGGCATCCTGCTAGAATATCCGCTAGACGAAACCATGAGGCATACCGATATTCCTGTTATCCCCTGAATTTTATTAACACGACCTTTGCGCTCCGAACCCTACGGATACGGAAACTATTATGGCGTTATCGGTCGTTGTAATGAAAAGGAGTGCATCGTTCGGAGTTCTCTGCTCAGATATAGAGTCCAATCAAAACATTTACATCAGTCGCAGCTGAGAATGCATAATATTGCGTCGATTAGACTAAGCAGGCAAAGACCAGTTTTACTTTGAAGGGAACCGCGTCCACTCGCGGCATATTATGCCTGCTTAACAAGTGGGCACGAAGTTATCATGTATTCGCAAACGCACGGAAGCTCTCCGTATAGATACGTAGTAATTCACTGTATCCATAAAATAGACATTCAGAGTTTCAGGCTACAGGTAAGTTCGTCCCAATACCTAGCCCATGAAACCATCCTTCTGCTGCCGACTTCCAGTCTTGCTAATTATACATCCGATTACCGAAAATTCTATTGGGCCCATACCACTATATCTGACTGATTGTATTTATTTATATTCATTCCCTGGCTCTTAAGCGGCCCTATACTTATAGAAGGGCAAGTTATGTTGGTTCGAACGCCCTTGGGCTCACTGCCGCTATTCTGATTCCTCCTAGCCTACTTGCACGCGGCGACTGTGTCACGAACGAGTATTACGGTAGAACAGCAAGTCAAACCGGCAAACTGACCGGGAATCGGACGCATTGTACGAGCACGAACAGGTACTCTACCCGGAAGGTCCCTTGCATGACATGCCCAGCTCGTTCCGCAACCTACCTGATCGGTCTGTTTTCTGATATGACACCGTGGTAGCGATCAGCTCTAACCACAGACAGTTCTAACTATAGTCCCCGTGTGTTTCTAGGAATCTGGTTTACTCAACGTTCTCCTTCGCCCTAACGACCATTCCGGCGAACTAGTACCTTTACCCATTTTAACATCCAGTTGTACACTTTCAATTTCTCTTCCAGCCTACGAATTAGCTTACCCCTTGCTTGCTCGCTGCGCAAGAAAGTTGACTAAACGGGATGCGCTAAGTTGGCATGGCTGCGCTGGTACTATCCGATTAGAGCAAACTAACGTCAGTACAACCACTGTAACGGGGACGATGCCCTGAAGGGGAACTGGGGGTTATCTAAAGCAATTTTCTGGGCCATCCCGGGCTGCGTGGGGGCATCAGCCCATAGCCAGGCAATGCTTACTACTTACCCTGACTTTCAATGGGATACTCTGGTAATGGGTATGACGGATAAAAAGAATGCATATTTACTTGCTTGTTGCATCTTTATCCTTGAACACTCGTATGTAAAGTGAGGCTGTAATGTTGGATCCCAAAAGATAACGAGTGAGAAAGCCGAAGACAGTTGGAATATGGGCTAGAACAATGATTATGCCAGGGGCAAGGCGTCCCACACCTTCTGTCGAATGTAGGGAGTTGCGTAGTCATTAAACCGTCAATGCTGGTCACTTGGTATGGAGTCTAAATTTTATTCAACCTATATTTGACAAACACAACGGGTCAATTCTGCTACCTTCGGATATAGTACTTCGATCTAGCATCCATTCGTTTCCTAAAACGCCGGAATCGGCTCGTAAAGGCTTCTCCGGGCAGCCCTCACCAGACCAGATCCCGACCGGAGCTAAATGAGAAATGTCAAAATGACAACCCTGGTCCTCTTACCCGCGCTGTAAGAGTATATGGACAGACACATCATGGAGGCATCTATCGAGCCTGCCTCAAAGTGACGGGAACACGCGGAGGGAGAAAAGGTAAGTTAGAAAGCAACTAAAGCAAGACACAGGCCTTACGAGAGAAGGGAATAAAGACAGGGTGTCGAGACAGGCGGGTCACGGTCAAAACGGACAGATATAACAGAGAGGAGCGGGGCTTGGAGTAGAAGCTAAGGAACCAGATAGACAGGATATCGAGAAGCAGAGGGCTTACGCGTGGAAGATATAGTGTAGGAAACGAAAGGCGGGCTTAGGAGGATACAGCGGAGTAGGATAGAGAGGGGCGGTGTACGCAAGAGATCTTGCCACAGGAACTGCACAAGGGAAACTGCACATACGGCCAGAGCGGAAATGTGAGAAGTAAAATACCACAGCGCATCTACCGTGCTCCGAAAGCCATGGTCGATACCGAATCTTTTGCCTTCTGTACCTATCACAACACCAAGGGTCGGTCTATGATTGTAGTGGCATCGTCCCTGTTCTGAGAAACGCGGGCAGTACGACTCTCCGCCTTTCCTAATACAACGCATAGATAACACAGACATGCTGATGAACATGACTCCTACGCTCCCCTTGAGATCAAAACCGAAACCGCCGATCCCCTTTGACCCCTAATCCAACGCCATGCGATGCAATGCTTTTTATCAGTTAAATGATGTCCTTTCTCTGCCGTAGCAGGGGGGAATAGAACGGGTACGCGGCGGGAAGAGCCACTTCTCTGCCCAATTTCTCGTCTCGGCTTCTCTCGCCTATCCGGTGTGGACATATGGTCTGCTGACCATCCAGAGCCGTTCCTCTCCTCCACTAAGCCGACAAAAGCAGGCCGAATGATAAATCCAGCAACCAGCTACGCTATCCCACCATTCCCATAGAGTCCCCTCCACCTATCCTCCACCTCGCCGACCCTAGCCCTGAAGTCCTCGATCTCCTTGTCCAACTCCTCGACGTTGCGCGTGAGGGCGCTCACCTCTTCGAACCTCCTGGCGCCGTGCGCGTTGGCGATCATGCCCTGCACGAGGTACCTCTGCTCCTCGAGCACGACCAGCCTCTCGCGCAGCTCCTTCTCCTCCGTCTCCAGCAAGGACACCGCCGTGCTCGCCTCGCTGGCCGCGTCCGTTACCTGGCTGGCCGTCTCGGCGTCTCTCAGCGGACTGGCCGTGGAGGCGGCGTGATGGCCGTTGGTCAAGAGGAGGCGGCCGCCCTTGGAACTACCCGCGCCGCTGCTATTATGTCTTAGCGTGCGCGGTAGGTTCTTCAGGGGCAGCATGTGCATGTGCAAGAAGGCCGAGGCTGCTGCATATACGGCCTTCTGGAGCTGCTTCTGCGTCGGACTGTCCGTCTTCAGGTCGCGGATCCGGCGGGCCGCCGCGTCATATTTGGTGAAACTATCGGTCAGCCTCTTCCTGACCTTGGCGGCATCCTGGATCTGGGCTCGCGAGGGAGAGCTATTCTCGTCCTGCAGCGGTACCAGCGCCTTCTGGAAGTTGGGCAGAAGAAGCCTGATCCCGCGCTCGAACTGACGGAGCGTCTCGTAAGCCCGCTGGTCCGGTGGCTTGTAGCTGATCGAGTTGATGAAGTCGCGCTTAGCGAAGATGGTCGTCCGGCAGTCTCGGCAGAGTCGGATATCGAGACTGACGGAATGTCCGGCTGCCGGCTTCTCCGTCGTGGGAGGAGCGCCCGGATTTGCGACGCTCAGCCCTACTTCAGAAGAGCATGCCGTCTGAGGGTCACCACACACCACTCGTCCGCATATCCGACAGTGGTGTCTCCTGAACGTCCAGGATCCGAACTCCTGCTGGCAGAAGGGGCATCTGCCGACTCTCGAATCTTCTTCCCACGTCACAACCAGCTGTTCGATGGCCTTTCTCTGGTTCCTCTGCGTGGACAACACGGGCGATAATAAGCTACCGCCGCCGCCACCCCCACCGCTTGCTGCCATTATATCCTCGGGCGGGTTGACCAGAAGCTGCGTCAGTCTGGTGAGCCTCTTTTCTAGCCGTGATATTTCTAGCGCCTGTCTCTCGACCTTCTTCTGGCGTATGAAGGCGAAATCTTTCGTATGATCTCTCAAGAGCCCGTTGTGATCGTTATAACCTTCTCTTGACTTATAGCACGTCTCGCAGACTCTGTACCAGTAGCCCCTCACGGGCTCGTGGGCTGCAGACCGTGACAGCTTCATCTGGTACATGGTATGTTCCTCGCAGAACAGGCGCCCGCATTTCCTGCAATTGACGCTCCCGTTCACGGCGCCCAACCTCTTCCCGCAAGCCGGATCCGTACATAGGTCGCTAACGCCCGACCTCTGCCAATGCGACCGGGTGATGACGTCGTCAGGGTCGAAGGGCAACTCGGGAAGAGGGGACGCCCGAGCGACCGGGCCGGATGTGGGAGGCGGGGGTGGTACGGACTCGTTAGACTCGAAAACATCAAGACCGCGCAGCTTCTGGTTTATGAGGGACAGGGGCTGGAACTTCTTGGCCTTGAGGACCTGCTTGTCGAACCATGTCTTGACCTCGTCCTGCTCGACCTCGGCCAATTCCTGGTGGTTATCGTCGATGTGGCGGTTCAGTTGTAACAGGGTCAACATCTCCTCGTCGCATATGGGACACACGAGCCTAGACCCCGCGGGTCCGCCATTGCTCGGCCCTCCTCCTCCGGTCCCTAGGTTGACGGCGGATGTTAGGTCTTGAGGGTATCCGGGTCTTCCGGCGGATATGGAGGCGTCGGGCGATCCGATAGAAAGTGTGCTGTCGGATGGACTGGCTGAGCGGCGGTGATGGTGATGTAGGGGGAGAGGGGCCGGCGGCGCGAGACCCTTCCCAGTACCTAGGATCCGGCCGCCGCCTATTGTACGACCAGACATGATGGTCGATTCGAATGGTATTCCTCGCTGCTATGGTTCGCTCAGATAATGACGTATTATAATTGGGAGCGACAGAGCCATGAGGTGGCACCCCTCCTCGTATCGTGTCGCCACACCGTCGCTCATGTGAGTTCTAGAAGCTGTGAACAATCAAAATATGATACGTAGGGTGTCGTTTTTGGTGGACACAACACTAATAAAGCCACCGAGCCGTAATGGCGTCTTGTGCAGTCACATACGCTACTTATAACATGACAAAGTCGCGACAGAACAAGGAGACCGGGGCATTATTGGGGTCATTGACTATCGTAATCTCCACACACCTGGTGGCAACGCAAGAAAGTCCCTAGTGTAGATTTTATAGGAGTGGGATAGAATTCGTACAAAGAAGCAGAGAGATAGAAGAAGGGAGATTGGCTGGAGTTGGCAATTTGCGATGCGTACGAAGCAGAATCAAAGCTTATGGGAGTTTAGGGAGATGCAAGGCTGTGTGTTGTGTTGCGTTGTGCTGTGCTGTGTCGTGCCTATTTCGGGTTGCATCCTCCTGCATACAACGACGTAAACTCAATTATGAGGTGGAGAATCCCTCGGAGTTACTCGTGAGTATCGGAGACAATCATGGATGTCCGCGTGATTGCCAGGTTAAGTTACAGCCGTTAGCTCTCGACCCTTCTGCACCCCTTATTTTCTAGGAGCCTTTCCGTACACTGCTAACCACCAATTAATCGCTCGCCGACACAAATGCCCCCTTCCTCTGTACTTATGTCCGTGTATCGCACCAAAGAACCGAGCTGTTCTTTATCAGCAACATCCACCCCACTACGATTCCAAATTTAGGGCCTTATCAGTACCCCCTGCCTTCCTACCTTCCTCCTCTTGGGCTGCTACTTGTGTAGGTACATACAGTAGCATCCAATCCCCGTCGAACAGTTTTCACGAACGCACGCATGCAATTAGCTTAGGCCAACTACTGCGTACTTACTTATACACGTAGATGTTGTTGTCAATACACGTAGGGCCTGGAGTGTTGTCATCGCATCTCGGAGGATACACACCATAGAAAATGATATAACGGGAACACTTTCCACTAGACTCGGCCTGCACTTAGCCGTCTACTTGTATTTATATATCTATGAACTAATGACCATTCCTTGCACACCTTCGGCAGGCTGAAACGAGAACTACACATGCAAGGACAAGCGAAGTCGGCAGACATTATGCCCAACTACAAGAAAGAGCCCGACTTCCCCAGAGTCCAGGGGGGCGGGAGCTTGATCATAGCCTGGCAGGTCAAGAATAAGCAGGTCATGGTCGTCGGCGGTGGCGAGGTGAGCATAGCACCGCCTTTTTAGCCATCGCTTCTCTTCATATCCTTCAAGGCTTGCTTACCAGTTCCTACAGGTAGCAGCCGGCCGCATCCTCCATCTCCTCAACGCCGATGCCGACGTGACCGTGGTATGCCCCTCGTCCGGCCTCAACCCCGAGGTCCGGCACCGCGTCGCCCAGAAGCAGGTGACGCACGTCGACCGCGTGTTCCAGCCCTCGGACCTGGATGCCGTGCCCAGCGACGCCGCCGCCGCTCCCACACCCCCCGCGATGGTGCTCGTGGCCATCGACGACCCGCCCGCCTCGACCCAGATCTGGAAGCTCTGCAAGGAGCGCCGCATCCCTGCCAACATCGCCGACGTGCCCTCCGAGTGCGACTTCTACTTCGGCAGCGTGCACCGGGACGGCGCCCTGCAGATCATGGTGTCGACGAACGGCAAGGGGCCGCGCCTCGCGGCCAGCATCCGGAAGTGGATTGCCAACGCCCTGCCCCGGGGCGGCGTCGTTGGGAACGCCATCGAGCGAATCGGCGTGCTGCGACAGAAGCTGCGGGACGTGGCTCCGGCGCCCGAAGACGGTCCCAAGAGGATGCGGTGGATGACCAAGGTCAGCGACGCCTATTCTTGGGACCAGATGGCCAGGCTCACCGACGAGGATCTGGACAATCTGTTGAAGTTCTACGAAGCGAACGACGTTCCCGCTTTGTATCTTCTGAAGGCCATGCGCGGTGGCAGGGCGCCCGAGGACGTCGATCTGTTCGATGGTTCCTTCGGCTTCAGTGTCGGGGTGTGAGCTGATCCCTAGACCCTATGCTCCAGAGAGTGAAATAATCTTCCCTTGACGGTATCAAGCGAGGACGTGGAATAATATCAATGTCGTTGCCTTACAGCGTGCCGAACCGATATGAGCCTTCGACTACTCGCCGGAATGTCAAAAGGATCACTCCGATAAGAAATGCGGACGTTACCTATCACCTACAATGAGGCATCTTTAACCGATGCGGGGGAAGAGAAGAAGGGGAGTACAGGCGGGTCTGCTGAGGATCATAGAATGATAAGCATGCTCAAAGGACAGGATAGCCCAACAGGCCATGTTGGCTGCAACGACCCGAAGATGGATTGCGCGCATATATACAAGGCGGTAGCTTGGGATTCGGGTAGGATATCGAAGGGTCAGAACGGTATCTGCGGGAAGCAGACCAACTAGCAAATATCAAAGGATGCGAAAAGACACCGGGCCCATTAAAAATGCTTCTGCGAGCGGAACGCGGAATCAATCATGACTAACACGCTTGGGGGACCGCCTTGAAGTATAACAGCATCTCGCAAGTTTGCAGGCTTGTCTCGGCTGCGGTTTTGTAGACGAGCTGGGAATTGTTGGGGAGCCGCGAGTAAATCCATCAGTAATGCGGCTATCTCTGAAGTCGTCAATCCTCGACAAGCTCGGCGGGAAGTATCTGAATATAGACGTTCACTCTCATACAATGAGCCTGTAAATATACAACCTGCATTGTTCGGCCGGACCGGCGTATAAAAGAAGTAGAACCCACCAAGCCGGCACGACCCGGACACCCATCCCCGGGGGCTCCGGTTGCCGGCCGTGCATGGAGATTAGTGGGACTCCCGCTATTAGTGGGTCACTTTCGGCGTCGTCGCTGTAGCGGGACACAGTATAATAGGTACGGTACGTTGATGATTTGTCCAAATATTTCGTACGAGAGCTACACAACTGCTCTACAAATAAATATTGAAACACTTTTTTGGCGGCACCATTGATATACCACGCGTCAAACACGCCAAGGAGTTCGATTCAGTCGACCAAACAGCCAATACTCAGCTATTGATATTGACACGACGCGTCAAATCCCCTCCACCATCTATAGCTACCAGGTATCATAAGCACAAACACTAGACGGAAAGACTGCGCGTACGGTCAAGCAATCATAATTCTCGGGGCCAGTCCCCAGGTGCCGGCCAATTATAGCTTTAAATTCGACTCTTGACTGCACGAGAAGCTGCGATGCCTCCCAAGAGACGGAAGCGCCGCTCACCCCCACGGCCCGACTCACCAGCAGCACCGCAACCACAGCGCTCCGCCTCCCCTCCCTCAGGGGATGATGGTGAATCTATCCACCAAGAAGAAGACAGAAGCGCGACGGCCGACGAAATGACGCCGCAGTTCTTCAACACAACCTTCTCAACATATCGCGTCTCGCCCCTGCACATCGGCTCGCAAGCCCTGACGCCATCTCGTCTACAGACGCTATCAAGACGGCTGCGCGATTTCTTGATCGGTGATGTAGTGCGCGGCGTGCAGGTGAACCCGGGCTTAGAGAGCGACGCGACGCTGGGACGGGCCGGCGCGCTACAGCACGTCGAGTGGCGGTGGGTTAGACTTACTCGGCTTCTCGGGACTGGAAATACGGCCCGAGGGGGCAGGGAGACGAGTGTGGAACCAGAGACGGGTGCGGAACCAGAGGAAGAAGAACGATCCCGCCGGCGCGGTAGAACTAGGAGAGGTGCCAACGCCAGGATGGGAGCGAGACCAAGAGCGCAGGAGGAAGATGCAGCAGGAGAGGCAACACAGAGAGCGCTATGTCTCGTGCTCGCGTACGAGAAGGCGAAATTCAGCGCCATATTACTACCCGACATAACGAACCCCGCACAAAACGCCCAGGAGGCGGATATCTCGAGCTTACCGTGGACGTCATCGACAACCACTACAACAGCAGAGACAAAAAGGGCTGACAGGGGAGCGACTTTCCTCCACCTTCCTCTACTTCTCCTCCGGCTCCCCACGTCCCTCAAACCGGTCCTAGTGGACTTCCTCTCCAGGACATTCGACTGCCGCGTGAGTCCCCTGCGGCTCGGCACGCAGACCCTCGTGCGGTGCTGGGAGGACTGGGTTGCCCGGAACGATAGGGACGATACCATCCACCAACAGCGGCAGAAAGACGTCACAATGACGCTTGGATTCCACCTCGAGCCAGCCCGCGTCAAAGGCGGTACTCGAGAGGAAGAGGGAGGAAAGGGGGCCAAAGAGATAGTGCCACAGCTGGGGCTAAGAGGCATAGAAGTGGTTATCCCCCCTGAAGAGATAGTGAGGTTTCTGCGCGCCGGAGAGAAGATAGAAAACCGAGAAGGACACAGCGAGAGGGAAAGCTCCGCCGGCGTCGGACAGGGGCAAAAGCAGACGATGACCAGGCACAAGACCAGCGCCACCACCACCAACAACAACAAGAGGAAATCCGACACCGCATTCCCCCTCGGTGGCGAGACGGAGAGCCACAGACGCCTTCGCCGCAAACTGGCAGGCGGACGGGACGACGAGGGCTGGGAATGGCGGAACCCTCCCGAGTCTTGGTCTAATCCCGATTTTCCCGCAGTTGACGAAACGGGAGCCGGCGGAGGGCAGCAGCGGCAAGAACAGCAACAGCCCTTCACCGAAGCCCTGGCGTCCTACCTGTCCGCCCACCTCGCCCTCGATCTCTTCCACCCGGGCGTCCGCGTCCAGCGCATCGCGTGCGCCAGCTTCGTCGTGGCGGAGGGCGGTCGCGTCCGTATCTCTGACCCCCACTCTCGTGCTACTGTTGCCGCCATTGCTCCCGATGCCGACGATGCCGACGCCGACGCCGGTGTGGATGGTGACGGTCCTGTGTGGAGTATGGTGAGGGAGCTTGTGCGCAAGGCGAAGGGTAGGGAGTGGAGCGGGGCCGCAGTTGAGTTGGCGAAGTTAGTTGCTGGTCCTGATGACCCTTAGCAAAGGGACGAATGGTGTGGCCAGTCTAGATAAGGTGAAAGTAGAAGGGGACGAGAGATAGCCCTTAGTCCAGCAGCTTCGATGTGGGCAAATATTGCGTGTAGCATGTGGTAATCTGGAGAGAGGGTTCATGGGCATATGCAGGCTCGGGGTGGCTGGAGTTATGACACTTAACATCTTGATACCCCCCCTGCTTTGGTAAAATTAGACCGGTTTTTCATGGTAGTGTTGAGACACGACAGAAGGGTGCAGAAGGTCAACTGTCTACTCGTCATTTTACGTGCTTACGCTAGGTTTTCCTGTCGCTACGTAACGGGGCGTCAAGAGAAACATAGAGGTAAGAGACACTGAATGATCAAGCTGCATGATTTGGGCGGAGAATGATTAGTCGAGCAATGCTGAGAGCAAACCTCCATCAACTCGCCATGCGTGCATGCGGGACAAAGACATACGGGCTTGCACGTTGACACCCCCGTCTCACTCCACAGGATCCGGCCACAACTGCCTGCAGGAAAACGTTCATTAAAGAAATGTAAACGGCCTGTCTATGTTTTCCATCGCGAAGCACCTCAATAAACTACATCACCAGGTCATGATGCACAGACAAGTATTTCCAGCGGATCATTCATGAATTTCAACAGTGGTGGTAATGTATCTGACATTTACCAACGAGGAGGGAGATATAGTGCTGCCACCCAGATGAAGCTGATAAACAACGATCATCTCCGTCTATCCATGCATCCGTATGTACCAGCCAAGGGTTCGCCATCAAAGTCAAGAGGCCCGCCAACCAAACGACAACAAAAATCCGTACAAATGCCACGAGGTATGCAATACATGCCCTTGCCCGTCAACCCGTCTTGCCATCCATGCCACATGTCAACAACAAAACGACGGCATTCATCCAGACCATCCAACCGGGGCTAGAGCGGATGATGATACACACCAAAACTCCAACTCAATAATACTCCCTGGGAACTCCTAGGAACACCTAGACTCTCGCAGCCATTCGAAAGTCAAGAATGATCAGAACCACAACACCAACCAGCCGGCCGACCCACCAACAACGCGATGCCTCAGGATTTCAACCAAGTCGTCAGACGCCGTCTTCGACACCCCCCAAAAATCTCCTCACCCTTCCCAGCTCTAGCTCGCCCTTCTCGCTCTCCACGGCGCGCAGCAGGTTATCGATCACTTGCTCGACCTCGGCTTCGGGTACGCCCGTGCACAGCGCCACCACCCGCCGATACTTGACCTCAGTGTCCCTGCTGCGGCCCCGGAGCGCCGCTACGTTCTTCCGCGTCGCGTCGGCGCGGGACCTGAGGGCGGCAATGCGCGCTCGTATAATAGTCGATGGTGGCAATTCGGTGCAGGCCGCTCCCGTGGGGGGGTTGGAGTCTTCACTGCTGCCGTTAATATGGCTATTTGAGGTGGGGCTGCAGTTGACCGTCTTCTCGAGGAGCGAGGAGAGCTCCGTCTCCCAGGCCCCGCCGCAAGCACCATCTAAGCGGCCGTGGACCTGTTCCAAGCGCAGCAGGCGCTTGTGTTCTTCATCGCGTGCTCGGGCAAGGTTGACGATCTTCTGCCGGGTCAGCAACTGTGTCTTGGCGGCCACCTGCAGGGCTTCCAACGACCGCCGCGCTTCGCCCAATTGCGTCGAAGTTGTCCTCAACGACGCATGTAGGGAGTCCAGGTCCAGTTGCTTCTTTTTGAGTTCCGACTGGAAACTCGCCGACGTCTCGTCTAGGAGAAGCGTAATTGCTACGAGAGTGTCAGCAGCTCGCAATAGGTGATATGTCGAGCCAGGGCATTATAACCTGAGGAGAGGGGAAGCGCAGGATAAACTTACAGGTGATGATCTCGTCACTGCTTTCTCTCGTCTTCTGACTATTGCCGATGACACCGATCCTGTCGGCCCCGACCATATCGCCGTTCATACCCACGGCATCCTCTCCGTTTATGTCGCCGCCGACCCCGAAATCCACCGGCCGCAAGCCGGCCTTGTTGGCAATGCTAGGGTCGGCGCCTACCTCGAGCAGCTGGGAAATGATGCTGCGGTTGCCGATGCGGGCGGCGATGTTGAGCGCCGTGTCGCCCGACTTGTCCTGGGCGTTGACGATCTCGCTCATGAAGCGTCCGATGCCCATCCTCGGCGCGCCCGCCGCACCGTTCGCACCCTGGCTGCCTGGCGCGCCGCCGCTGCCCTGGCGTACGACCCATTCCAGCAGGCTCTCGAGGTAATACCTGCTGGAGTGGCTACGGCCCTTGACGGCGCTGGTGACGGCGATGTGGTGCAGCACCGTACGACCCCGGTTGTCACGAATGTCGATTGTGTTACCCAGGACGTCCAGAAGCTCGGGGAACGAGACCTGATCCGAGTTGTTGGTGACGGCTGACGCCCTCATAAGAGCCGTCTCGCCGGACGCGTTAACCCGATAGGGGCTCGCACCCGCCGATATCAGAGCCCTTAACAGCGGTATACGCGCTAGCGTCGCCGCCCAGTGTAGGGCCGTGTGGCTGCTAGCGTCGATAGGGGAATCAAGATCTAGCGGACTCAGATTCGACAAGGCGTCGTATTGCGCCTGCTCATTAACCTCCACATTTGAGGGTAGGAAAAGGCCCATTAACAAATTTCGCTTGTGCTCGGCCTCGGGCGAGACCTCGAACGGCAATGGCTGCAGGGGCGCGGCGTCATTCTCGTGGATGTTGATACCGGCCTGTGAGTAGATGAAGGACTCATTGGGTTCTGTGGGAGAGCCGGGGAAGTTGTTGGCGTATATCTCCATGGACTGCGAGGCGTACCCGAAACTATCTGCTGGGGTAACCACTCTCTGACGTTTCCTCGGGGGATCGTCGCCGTTGAAGCTCTGGATGTTCTGCGTGGAATAAGCCGAGTCTACGTTCTGCCCATAATCCGAGACGAAACTCTGCTGGGAGTTGCCGGGAAAGTCGTCGGCGTTCTGCATAGAGGACTGGCGGCTGAAGCTGGGCGGCCGGGACGGGCTGTTTCGACCTCTGGGACCGGGGGATTCGAAGCGAGCTCTGCTGGCCTTGCTAATAGCAGCGACCGCATTGGACGCCGTGCTCGAGATATTCTTGAAGAAGGTACCCGATACCCCGTTGGTGCGCGTTTCGTTGTTGGCATTATACATTCTCTTCCTCTGGGCGGCCAACGCCTGCTCCTTGGTGGGCGTATTGAAATCGCCTCTGCCCGCGATACCCCCGTCCTGACCCATATCGTAGGTTAACAAGGGGCGCAGGAGCTCTTCGACGCCGTATTGTCGGCAGACCTCGACGCCCCGCTCGAATTTGATCCATGTCCCCTGATACTTCCCGTAACCGCCCTGGACCTTCTCGTGCTCGCCGGTCTGGATCTCCTTTTCCAGAATCTTCGTGCGTTTCCCCTTATCTATATTGGCGACCTTGAGGATCTGTGTTGCGTTCAAGCAGCTATCGTGTCGGCGGCGCATGACTGCGATGCCGTTGACCTCCATCTCATACACATCGACACCTGAATATACGGCCTAGATAGTCTCGGTTAGCGAACCAGTTCGAAATTTACCGGGGAAACCTCAAGCCTCATAGACCGGGCTGGGCTGGGCCTACGGAGTAGATCTGGGGTGCCTCATGGTTGTTATTATGGCCGCCACCGTGGCTATTTGCCATCCTCATGTTAGAGTCGGAAAACTGGCGAAAGTGTTGCGAGGATGGTTGGCTCATGGAGAAAGACTGTTGGGAAGATGGTTGGGACTGCGACATGCTGGCTCTCTTGCTACCGCAGAAGCGGTGGCGACGTCCGGGTTGATGCTGGTACTGCCGGTTGCGGAATGCCGAAAGGTCGGTCGCCGAGGCGATGGGCCGGTCACGGACAAGGAGAAAGAGAATGCCGAGGCGGCTGGACTCTCGGGAAGTTGGTGATTATCGCGGTGTAGGTGGTGATCATGAGTTGCGACGGTCGCCAAGGCCATCAGCTACCCTATCTTGTCTTTTCCCACTTTCTTATTCTATTCTAGGCCGAGGTTTTCATCAACTAGATAGAGATATTGGCGAGATAAGCCTTAGGGACAGATAAAGACCAAAGTCGAGGTCCAGGATTTGGCGGTAGATCCCTGAGCCCTTCGAACAAGGTGAGGCTTGACGGGGCTTATTCGTGGAGCGAGGTACCGGCGTTGTGCGCTAAAGATTTGCTCGGTGGCCAGGAATTGACTCGACGATATACCTACTTCGGAGTTGAGTGACGAGCAAGATGACGATGCTATTTATTATTCGTGTGCGCCGATGAAGACAGTGCCCGGTATTGCTCTAGTCGACCTTGGAATGAATGCAACAGAACACAGGCGACAGCGACGCCCCCTGTATAGCGATTTGACTATGTAAGTAGGTGCAGGTGTAGGTGTATGAGTAGTGTCCGTATGCGTATACGAATTCTCATAAGACACAAGTGCACACTCTCTTCGGCGAAGCAGATAATAATCTCACTCAGCGCCTCATCACAACTCATAAGAACCAATTGTGAAGACACCTGGTAAGAAGCGATTACAATGTACGAGATAAGTATGTACCGTAAGTAAGGGCAAGGTCGGTCAAACCAAGGTACCTGATATCCGGGTGTCCGAAAAGAGGAAATCAATTAAAGATGCGCCGATTGAGCGACCGCGACCAGGAACTTTGCTCGGAAATTTTGGTGGGATGAGACGGGCTAGGCGTGTCAGTTTCGCGTGAGGTCGTGTCCAAGTCGCGACTCGAACCAGGGAGGACGAAGGTTGAGGGAGCAATGGACCGTGTTTGTGTACCCCTAGTATGGTTGCAAGGCTGTTGTACATAGAGTTTGTGCAGGCCTTGTAACTTCCCATACTACCCCCACTGAGGTGAGTAATTATGAGGTGTTAACCGCAGTACAAGCAGGAGGCGGACGCTGTTAACGAGCATTACGCGCTGCACTGGAAAGACACGGTAAGGTTGTCCCTTGGGGCCCTAAGTTAAACAATTCAATGTGGAACTTCAAGTACCTGTTACTACATATCGATTAGTCTACTGTAGGGCGGGGGTTGTAAGCGCTCTGCACATCATCCAGCGTCAGCCAATGCACACGCACCCAGCGCCTTGGCACATCGGCATGCTGCTTTGCATTACTACCTCCTGTAGGTAATTGCATAAAGCGGCAGTGGTCTTATCTCGGCAGAAGAGATATGTAGAAAAACTTTTGTGGTATTGCCAAGGTACAGAGCCACATGCATATCCGGACACCACGCACCCGACATATCATAGATGCATATCCTATCTCGATAGGGCTTTAACTAGTATCAGACAGTCGATCGCTCATCATATTATGGAATCAATCATACAGGCTTTCCCCTCCAAATCTGTACTCAGTTTCGTATAGGAATCTCTCTTTGACTGAGGATCATTTGTTTGTCTCATCTGCTCTCCCCATATACGATCTACGATGGAATAGCAGACCGAAGATGCCTCTGCAGATACCACATCCAAACACTCCCCTCCATCTATATCGGCATCTACTCAGGGAGGCATCGTACTTACCTCCGCTCTGCCGCCCCTGGATAGCCTCGCGCATCCAGACTCGATACCGCGATTGCCAACACACGAAAGACCCCAAACATTACGTCAAAGAAGCCCATCACTATCTGCGCTATCTACGCTCCGCCAACACCGGCCACGTCGACCGACTGTTGCATCTATGTTACCTCGCAACCGGCAGGGTCGGCAAGCGGCGTCGCCAACTGGCCACTTTGTTCCTGAGCAAACGCCCACCCGAAAATACCGCCAGCCTGGAGAGCGACGCACCCTCCAACGACCGTCCGTCGAA
Organism: Monosporascus ibericus; assembly: GCA_004154915.1. NCBI lineage: Eukaryota > Fungi > Ascomycota > Sordariomycetes > Xylariales > Monosporascus > Monosporascus ibericus. The sequence continues at coordinate 68,072 of QJNU01000373.1, forward strand.
GGGACCATCGAAGACGCCGGTGCCGACCCTTCACGAAAAGAGCAGTCCGGAGGCCGCCGAGGAAGGCCGCGGGCCTGACTGGCTTGACAACTGGGCCGTCGACAAGCTACACGCCGTCGCCGCCTCACAAGTCGAGCACCAGGGCGGTGACTGGCCTCAGGCCATGCGCCGGTCCTACGACCCCAAGCGTGCGCTCCCCACCGAGAACGCCTTTGGCCGGCCGTTTCCTAAGAAAGTAGCGAGGAACAAGCTAAAACGGCACTACGCCTCCGTCCTCAAACAACTATTACCCCCACTACCCCAAGGGGAGTGGGATCGACTGAGGGATCTGGCCAACGGGGCAGAAGGCACTGAGAACGAGATGACAGTGCCGCCGAGGAGGGTCGTCGCGCGGCCGATGTCGGAGGAGCCCCGCGACAGGGATCCAGAGGACTGGGACTGGGGCTGGGACTGGGTGCAGTACGTCACGAAACCGGTGCGGGCCGTCGAGAGGAAGAACTCGCGGAAGATGAAGAGCCTGACGGGCGAACCGGATCAGGATCCCCGGGGTCAAGGTCGACCGATCGGCGTGCGCCTTATGAGGTCGAGGAAGATACGACGCGGTATCTACGGTCGCGTCTTCGAGCTGGCCAATACCATGACCCAGAACCCTCGCTCGGGAAAGTGGACTGTCACTTGGGGGAGCAGCGAGCGGAAGTTATCGAAACCGACGGCCACAGACCTCGGAATCTTTCAGGGAGTCGACAATAGCGGGAAACTCGTGGCGCCAGCTTGATCGGGTCTGGGAGCGAGTGGTTCCTGTACCGCTGAGTTGTAATATACAGCATCTGCGGTAGCGAAACTCGCTACGCAAGACGGAGAGAAATCCGCCCTTCGCTACTAAGCAACTAGCGACCCCACCTAATCCAGCAGCCCGGCCAGCTTCGTCAGCCCTTCCCTCTCGACCCTCATGCCCACCCACTCATCCATCTTCTTCGCACCGACGGCCTCGTAGAACTTGATGCTTGGCTCGTTCCACTTGAGCACGCTCCACTCGAGCCGCCCACCGCCGCCGGCCTCCACCTCTCGCGCCAGCTCGACCAGCAGCCGCTTGCCGTAACCCTTCTTGCGCTCGCTCGGCCGCACGAATAGGTCCTCGAGGTAGATGCCGTGCCGCGCCCGCCACGTGCTATAGTTGTAGAAGTACAGCGCCATGCCCGCCGGCTTGCCCTCCTCGTTGAGGAGCAGCAGACACCGCGCCGGCCGCGCCGGCGAGGTAGGCTCCGTGTCGGGCGATGTGGCCGTCGAGGTCACGTCTGAGGGGGCGAACGCTATCGTGGCGGATAGGGTCTCCGGGGTGGCTTCTACGGCGTCCAGCTCGTGTTCGTAATCCGCCAGTTCGCGGATCAACTCGAGGATGATCGGGACGTCTGTCGGGGTTGCCTATTAACATGCGTTCGACAAAATGGCGGAAGGCCAGTCTTGTCCGTAGGTAGCTAACGTACCCTGTCGCCTGGCGTGCCGGACTGTGCAAGGCGCTTGTGGCATTGTTGGAACGAGGAACTGTCTAGCTGCGCCCTAGGGTATAGTGTTAAGATGGTTAATGGCAGGATCCTATTTACTAGGTAGTTGTCTGCATGCTTTATATACGGTCCTCCTACGGGGGGTTTCCTCAACATTCTCTCGGCCGATGTCTAGCTAGCGTGGACAACAGGGCGAGCCTTTCAGGTTGCCCGAGTTGAGCCGAGCTTCGCGGGGTCCTGCGGTGGGGCAGCTAGCGATACATGCCGGTCCAATCATCGTGATACCCATATGTATGCTGGGTAACTGTTGGAATGAAAACACCTTTCATGGATGGTGGACAGGCTCTAACGTAGGATAGATAGTGAGTACGTTTGGAGAATTAAAGGGGGCTATGAAGCGATTCGAGGAATCAACTCAAACGGGATTCGAGGAATACAGACAGACAGCACTTGTTGATAAGTCGGAAAGGATGCCAAAAAATGAAACTTGAAGGATTGCAAACAAGGTCGATCCCGGGATCGAACCGGGGCTTCGGGAATTCTCTCCCAGAGCGAACTGAGAGTGTGGGTGCACGTTTCCGAATGTGCTGGTTCACACCTCAGAATCCCACGTCCTGACCACTAGACTAATCAACCGATGATGACCCTTTTTTTTGTCCATTATTATAGTGTGCCAAAATGTGTGGGATAGGGGGGCCTAGGGTAAAAGGAGTTCGGGTATCATTTTCGAAAGTTGAGTCACGTGGCTGTTTGAAAAGATAGGAGATACTGCATGTGGGACCGCAGTTTGATCGCGCCGCCTTGGCCCTGGTTGCGCGAGTCAACTACTACCACGTCGATGAATGAATGTCTTGCTCTATGAGGCACGCGGGACGAAACTCGTGGCGGATTTTAACCAGTATAATATGTTATTTGTGGAGTATAGGAGAGAAGCAGCTGAATTGTCCGCGACAGAGGCCCTGCCGAAGTGACAACCTGGTCCAGGATATTTCTGCAGAAATGCGGCTCCGTCACCAGAGCTAAGCGTCCGGGAATAGGACAGCCCTCTGGCCTTAGTGCTAGCCATATTCTTAACTGACACGTAACGCGATCATGAGACTCCTCATTCTCTCATTCATTTTCCTAGTTATATAACCGCTAGACGTAGGCATCGAATCACCGCTCCGCCGGATGCATGGTTCGCAACGGCTTATATCATCCCACCCTGAGGCGTCAGAGGGTGCAGGTTACAAGCTGTTCGCATGCGTCGATCCTCGGTGATCCAGGCATCTACCAACAATGCCGTGGCGTCAGTCCGTGCTTGCTCTTACTGAGTATAGGAATCAAACTCAATCTCAGGGGTTCCAACTTGCGTCGTCTACCTACCTTTACGCAAAGACTCCCAGCATGAAGCAGGGGTAGTCTTAGGAGGATGCGAATCCGTCTCATCAGTCCATCTTATTCTTCATAGCCCATCTTTATGTTGCATGTCCACGTGCTGTACGGTTACAAGTGTGGTAGGCCACGCCTAACGATATGGAAATCCAAATATCGTACGAACGGAAGCTAAAAGCCTGAGGAACAGTTCCCATAGTACTTTCAGGCGGTACGACGCCACGAAGCGAATAACACAACAGGTGGCTTCCTGCCACTTTCGCGACGTCTTCGTATCGTAAAAAGGACGTTGTCATCTGCGCAATCTTGGTGGCTTAGAAGGAGACGACTGCTAAGCAAACACTATAATGATCGTAGCTATTCCGCCAGCACCGTGGATCTAAGAGGACACCATAAACAGATAAAATAAGAGGAGCGCCTCGGGACATATCTGACGCTATAACCAATGCCCGCGTGGTGTCTCCTTGACGACTCATATATCACTTTGGAAGTGGGGGGCTCAAGACAACCTAATTAGGTTGTGGCAGGGGACAATCTCAACCACTGTCCAGACGAGGCTTGCCCAGTTTAGATGGTCACTTCGTTCTTATCCTATGTGATCCGACGTTGTTCGAACAAACATGGGCGCATCGGATGGTCCAAAACGGTTCTATGCTGCCCCTCCCCACAAGATCCATCAACTTTTGCCATCTCCTGGTCATGATTTGGCTTGTATCCCGGCGAGTCCCGGTAAGCGAATCCATGTAACCAGAAGCTCTCTAGATTTTGTAGCATGGGAAGAAAAGCATCTCTGTACCGCAGATATATATGAAACAGTGAGCTAGTGCTTCCACATCACCTATGCAGTATTACTCCAAGACGAGGGATACGAGGAGTGGAGTAGTTCCCAGACTTTATCCAGTAGAAAAGTACGGGACATCGCGTATACACCATGGATAAAAGGGTATCATAGACACAAAATAGTTATAGTAAGGTAATCAAAGGCAGGAGATTCGAAGTTCTGGTAAATTTGGCCTGCATCAAAGGTTGTAAGTTATGGGCATATGCTAAATGTTGACAGCATGCTTGATACATTCAGTAGCAAGAACTTTATCCGAGGTATAGTGAAGAATAACCCTTTGGTGATATCACGGTAGCCACAGTACATCACGGAGCAATAACACAAAGATTCGAGAGCGAGAGATAACATTGGAAGACGGGGTTGATTGGAGTATTAGAAGTAGATGGTATCACATGGTGTTTGGCTACTAAAAGAAACAGGAACGCCTTACAAGCGCTTGGAGGATGATTGGCTTCTACTCGCTTGACGCTGCCAATCTCCTAATGGCAGAATTCTCGAGAATCGGGAACTCGCCGACCTTCTGAATGTCCTTCCCCGTAAACCGGTCTGTATGTTTGCCCATGGCTAGCTCCGTCAAGACTCGCCCAAGCTCTTCCGTGGGACTATATAGCTTAGATAACCCCACCCTTATAGCTGGACCGAGAACTGCATGTATGATTCCTATGGAAAAGGATGGGGTGGGAATGTAAGGCTTGATGGCGTCATGGGTAGCAGGATCTATGGCTCCAGGCCGAGTAGACATGGCGTGGAACCAGGGGTTCGTCTTCCGCATTTCGGCCAACGCCAGTTCGGTTTCGCCTTTCACCCGGGCGAAGATGGGCGAGAACCGGCCCGGTTCCAACGTCGCGCCGCTGCCAGACACGTAGACGAAACTGAAAGGCTCGTTCTCCGAGGCCAGCATCTGAAAAGCCTCCGACGCCGCTAAAGCGTAGTCCTTCGTGATCTTGATATACTCCCTGCAATCGCGTAAGCCATGGTCAAACCGCCTATGCAGAGACGACGCGAGATGCAGACTCACTCTTTGCCGACTTGGGTCTGACTGATTCCGAGAGCCCACACACACCCCCTGGCTCCCCGCAACTGCGACAGCACTTCGGAATCGTACTTCTCGAAGTCTTGGTGGACGATCACGTGAATGCGCGGGTCTTGGGCGTCCTCGGCCATCTTGACCGGCCTCCGGCTAAGGATGGAGATCTTAGTGATATCCTTCATCTTGATCACGGCGTCTAAGACGCTGGAGCCTACAAGGCCCGTCGCGCCTGTAAGGATGAGATGCATGTCTGGACTAGATATTCAGTTCGTAACTCGGTTAGGTTGCAATGAACAGGTTCGAGTAAAGCGGCACAAATAATCTCGTTGACATTAAGACTTCTGATATTCATCTACTTCCATCAGTAGGTATACAGAAGCTTATATGCATATTCACGGATTACACGCAGTGTTGAATGGAACCGTGAGAATACATGTAGGCATCCGTTAGCCTCCGATCAGACTGGACAGGGTTAATCTCCGCAGTCCGCTAAAGTCCGCAGAGTCTGACCGACAGGGGTCTCACCTGCATAAACTCCGACAGTTACGCCACTTAGAGCTGATTTCTAGATCGTATCTGGCATGAGCGGCGTCGTACTGCTTCGTAGGCTGTATGCCAACTACCTACGGACGCGCGGGTTCGGCGAGTTCTGCCGAGATGTCAAAAACCCACTTTTCTCTTGGACAGCGCGCAAACGGTTCGTGGACGCCGTGAAGTATTAAAGCTGACCGGCGACAGAAGAAAGGGGTGCCAAAGCGTCGAAATACTCGGAGGTCCCTTTTCAAAGCTTTTTTCATTTCAATACTATTTTTAGGATTTCTATATGGTAATCGCATACAGTGTCTTAAGCTATTAATCTATAAACGCATACAAGGATAGTAGCATACTGGTTAAAATGTAATGAATGTCTCGCAAAATGCGTCGTACGTATAGAAAAGTTGGTATTTTTAACCCTTTAGCAAACTTGCTGAATTTGCATGCTGCTATGTCCCCATTGCCCATTCTAATTGTTACCACTTAAGAAAGCTGCTGGCAATTCCAGAGACCTTGAAAACTCGTGCATTGCATTTGCATTAGAGCGGCTCGTGTCAGCTAGCTGGGGGGTGCGTAGCGCACCCCATATACGGAAAGGTCACCTACTGATCGGCCCATACATGTTCCGTGGCTAAGCTACTTAACGCTGTACGCGTGCA
>QJNU01000374.1:0-73893 GCA_004154915.1 Monosporascus ibericus
CTGTCGGTTTCTTGTTTAGCCGCTTTAGTTCTTTTTTGGGGTTGAGGAATTATTTCTTTTTTAGAGTTCCTTTTAGCGGGAGAGCGATATTCGATTTTAAAATGTCCCTATTTGTTATAGTTAAAACATTTTATGTTGGATTTATTTTTCTTAGGTTTTTTCGAAGCGGTGCTTGCTTTTTTTTTTTGACATTTGCTTTTGTTTTTTTTAGTTCGGTTGCTAAAGCTTTTATCGTTATTTCGTTTGTTGGTTTTTTTTTTTCGAGGTACCGGTTAAAGGTGCGTCGGTTAGTAATAATTACTGTATCGGTATATTTCTTAAAGGATTTTGTTTTAGGTATTATATATATCTTATCCTTAACTTCAGGTGTTAAGTTATCGTAAAAAGGATAAAATAATGCGTTTTCGCGTAAAATGGAAATTACGGTTAAGCGGTTAAATTCGGTTATATATTCTGCTGCTGATGTGGTTTGATGAAGGAGGTATAGCTGTTGTATTACGTGTTGTTTTATGTCTGGATTTTTTAATATAGTTCGCATTCGGTTTTCGAAGTATTGGTAATCGCTGAAAATGTAATTAATAATGTTTAAGGATTCCTTAGGGTAATTTTCCAAGTAGTTCTTTATGATTAGTTCGAACCATAGGAGAATTTGTCTAGCAAGCAGCTAGGAAATGGCTATTACCTTTTAATAGTTTTTTGTTAGGGACCTTTGGTAAAACTTAAGGTAAGTTTTAACTTGGACGAAGAATCCTTTTATATCTGTAGTTCCGTTATAGGGCTCTGGGGTAATTGGCTTGTAGTCTTTGATTTCCGGCATTCCGTAGTAGCTGAGGGGTGGGATAGTAGCTTCGCGGTACCGATTAGGGCCGAATAATGGGGGTACTGGGGTTCTTTCCTTTATTTTTCGGGTAAGTTAAGCCATCATTTTTCTGGAGGGTTAGGGTTTTTCTTCTTTATTTTTCTTTAGGGCTTGGATTTTACGTAACAGGATCTCCATTTTCTCCTTAAGGGAGAGCTTTCTTTCCTTTCTCTTTAGGCTTTAAGGTTTCTGGACCTTTGGTTCTTCTTTCTCTTCCGAATTTCCCTAAACCTTAATGGTATCCTTTAAAGCCGGGGTTGGATGATGAGTTTAAAAGGAAGAAGGGTTTTTTTACCTCGAGTTGTAGGAGGTATAATGTGTAAGGGAATAGAAAGGACTAGCCACTCCGCCACATGACGCAAAAGATCAGCAGTTCCAACGCCAATTGGCGTTGGAAGTCCTTGTCCGCACTTAAGTAGGGAACCCCCGCGGTCATTCCCTTACATAATGTTATTAATTAGCTGAAGAGTTTTTTCGATAAAAGGTAGATTGTTTATTCTGGTTACTGATTTTTTATTGGCTTATAACGGGGATCGGGTTTATTATTTGTTTTTTAAACGTTGTTTTATAATATCGTTTTTATTAAGTTCAGGAAAGCTTATACCTAATTGGGCTTAAAATTATTCGTCGGCTATTAATTAAGGAGCTATCAAAATATAGCGAACGTATTATACGTCCACCCGGAGGTATAAGCAATATCCAAAAAGGGGGTTTAATTTACAGGTAATAATAAGCCGAGGAATGATTTATTAAAAGTTTGTTCGTTAAAGAGGTTTAAAGACTTTTCCTACAATAAAGAACGACTAGCTTTGGCTGTGAGCTTAGATTAATAGCTAAGGGGCGCAACTAAGTAGGTACTATTTACATAAGAAACCGGTTTATATATATCCTTATTCCTTAAAGTGAGTGTGTCGTGGATCTGTGTAATCTGTGTGATCTGGTCCTAGATCATCCAGATTAACCAGATCACCTCAAGAGCCAAGCCCTTTCTCCGAGGTTTACCCGTGACGGGCACGAGCCAAGCCGCAAAGGTCGGTCTCTCCAAGACAGGAACCCCCGTTCCTGTAACATTAAATAAACCCGAAATAAATTTCTTAAACCGGAAGCGAAATAACGCCTGGTCAAAATTAGGAACGCCGACGACATTCAGGTACTGGAATAATAATATATTTACGTAACGCCGAATATATTATACATGTCCCCGCACCATAGCAACCTAGGATACGCTATTATTACGTTCAATATTGTGTGTAATAAAATTTATGTAGAAATTAAATAACGGCCCGTAAATTATTAAGCGGTAAAGTACGGGCCTAATCTTATTATTAATTGTAAAATATAAATAATATCTTTTTTAATTCCAATTAAACTTTTTAAGCTTTTCAATATAAATAATTAATTAAGGCCGATAGAAAAACGTAATTAAATTCTGTGATTTAAAATATTAAGGACATTATTTTAAGGGACGGTATTAACGCGTAAACTGGTATAATAATTAAAAGATAGGTTAAATTAATACCCGGGTATTAAAATATACGAATTACTGAGACCTTCTTTTTAGCGGGACACGAAAGTTATGCAGCTGCCCTTAAACAGGTTAAGGGATAGTTAATACGGCTTACTAAAAATAAGTTTAGGGACGTTCCGAAGGCGGGAGCTAAAAGGTATAAAAGAAATACTCGGTCAGAATCGGAACGGGCCTTGGAGAATGGGAATTTATTTTAACTTTCGACAAAAAGGCCTAATAAATTATAATAAAGTTAAGTAATTAATAATAATAAAAGAACTCGAAATAAAACGACGTTTATAAGATTTAGATTTATTGATACGCCTTTAAATACGGGCAGTTTAAAATTAAAGCTTATTATAGTATCCGAGATAACGAATTAAAAGGGCGATATCGAAATATTTATTGTAATAATATTGAAAGATAACATATTTCGTTTTAAAATACGAAATAGAGAGATAATAAGCGCTCGTTAAAGGTACAGCTTACGTATATATTCGGCCGTAGAAAAAAAGATTTTAATATTACGTTTAACTATTTCGTATAACGTCTAAAAACGAATAAGGTAAAAGGTATAGCAAGCACCATACAGATATTAACGTATTTTTAAGGTTAAACGACTTACGCGTAGCTTAATATAATATACGGAATATCTTAACGTTATATATTATATTATTAAATCTTTATTAAGCTCCTGACGTAAATATTGTTTAAGTTTAAAAGCCTTAAGCAAAGGGCGATACGAAAATACTAAATTACCTGGGATTTAATTTATATGTACCGGTAAATAACTAGATAAAACAAAAAAAGCGGCTCAAGGTAGTAACTTATATTTAAAAAGGGCGTTATTTAACGGTATATTTATAACGGGCGCTTTACTTTTAGAATTAATTATGGTTAAATACATATAAATTCATATATGTAACGTATACTGGGAGGTACGTACGGATATTATGATCGATTATATTACTAACTTAATATTACCGAATAATTACCTAATAAAGTTAATTAAAACGTATTATATTTATATTTCAAATTACGGGTTAAAAGAATACAGTATGTATATTATATATTAGTTTATTATTAACAGAATGATTTATATAAACATATTAAACGAATTTACCTATAAAGCGGAATTCGTATTAAATTTCTTTTAATATTCCTTATATAAAAACCGTAATTTGCGACGATTTTAGTTTCGGTTTAGACCATTTTACTTTATTAACAATTATCCTAAGAAAAGGTTTAAAAAGAAATAATAGCGATTACGGATTTCAAAACTAGACCTAAATAGGTTTACGGATTTAATCGTAACGAGTATAATTTCGTTACCGGATATAAAACCAGTAGTTTTGCCGAAAAAGCTAAATTTTCGAATTGAAACGATTACTTCGGTTTTTTGATTAACGATAAAAATAATAGGCAAGCCGGCGAAAAACCGTGGGCGTAAAACGCCGTAATAAACGGAAAAACATTAAAAGGTTTACCGTATATATAAGGATTCGGAAACGCATAGATAACGTCCGGATTAAAACTATACGGATAAATATCAGCGTTGTTTTTCGATAATCCGTAAAGTTAAAAAGATAATTAATAAGACGTTATTAAAACGGCCGTTATGCACAATAACTTTTATAAAATTATTAATTAATATAAATTCAAGTTCAAATTAAAATTTTTCTCTTTATAAATAAAAAATAGAATAATACAAAATAACGTAAAGGAAACAGAAGCTTTACAGATAAGAATTTTAAGGCGTTTTTCAGCTAACGATTGTCTAGCTTTTAATCTCTTAAAAGATATAAATTAATAAAATAATCGATTTCTTTAAGATAATATAGCGCTGTTAAAAAATGGCGAAGCTTATATTATAAAGGTATTTAATACTTTTCTCGGAAATAACGGCGTTATAGTTAAGCTCTTAAAAGCTAATTAGAATATAATTAAATAATATATTAAAAATATTTTTAAAAACATTTTACGGCTCACGTATTTCCCGATAGCCTAACGAAATACAAAAATATCGATTGTATCTAAAGTAAAAAACAGAAATAAGGATTCGTTAGGCTTTTAATATCTTATTATCTTATTTTTTATTTAGGTAAGGAATTAAAAAGATTATTAAAGAAAACGCTAATGTAAATAATTTTAATAAATAATATTTTTAGCTTATAACGTAGCAGGGCGTTACTTAAGCGTTCGGCGATAAATCTAATAACTTTCTTTATATAGGATACGGAATAAGTATTAACTAATGGACGAAAATTTATATAGCTATACTAAACGTATAGAAAATATTTAACGCTTTATTAAAAAAAGCTTACTGGAAAAAATAAGTCGATAAAGTTAGCCGTTATCGATATTCCGTTTTACGGATTTTTTTATCGGATAGACAGATATGGGTACGGTTAAAGTTAAAGATTATCAGATATAATCGGGTCTAGTATAGTACGCTGGAAGGCTTCCCATTTTCTCCGATCCTTTATATATTTTATTTTACAAAGCTGCTATAATAAACCGGGACTTAAAGTTTAGTTATATGAACGACTTCTATTTATATAAAACGTTTAAATCATTTAATAAAAACGTTAAGCTTTTAGTTTAGAAGGTATAATAAGTATTATAATAAGGTAAAGAAAACCGAGTTTATTTCGTTTCTGAAAAATGCGAACTATTATATATTATTAAAGTACGAAAGGTATATAACTTACCAGTAATAATTAACGCTAACTTTACAATTCGTATAGTAAAAGAAATTATAAGGTAACGGCAAAATGCCGGTATTTAAATAATTCGAAGTTTAGTTATGTAAGGGTATAGTAATAAGAGTAAGGTGGTGGCTGAACAGTAGCAGACCATTCTAAGAAGTAGGTATATTAGCAGACTTCTATCTGAGTTATATGTGTATTGTTCAAACACAGGGTTTTGTACGTGTTGTAACGAACCTGTCATACATCCACCTGGAAGTATGAGCAGTATCCGAAATGGGGTCTTGATTTGCAGGTAACAATAGGGCGAGAAATGATTCACTAAAGGTCTTGTTCGTTAAAAAGATTTAAAGACACTTCCCTCAATTAGAAAACGGTGCAATTGCCTCCAGTTAAGAGCTTAAATTGATAGCTAAGGAGCGAAACTAAGTAAGTGCTATCTATATAAAAGACCGGGTCATATATATCCTCATTCCTTAGAGTAAGTATGTCGTAAATCTATATAATCTGTATGATCTGGTCCCAGATTATTCAGATCAACCAGATCACTTTAAAAGCCAAGCCCTTCCCCCGAGGTTTATCCGTAGCGGGCACAAGCCAGGCCCCAAAGGTCGGTCTCTCCAAAACAGGAACCCCTGTTCCTGTAACACTATTTCCCCTTTCCAAGGATCTTTATCCCAAAAATAAAAACCGTAGGTGGTTATCTTTATTTTTGTTGGAAAAAGTTTTTTTGATAACCTTTTAGCTGACTTTATCATAACAGGTCGTATTTAAAAAGAAAAAAGAAAGCTTCGTTTAAATTAACGCAATTTTCGCAATATTCGTGCTGATTTAATTAAAAAGTTTGGTATTAAGGCCTTTCTTTATTTTAATTATATTCGGCTTGGTAAAATTGATTATTTTTACGTCCCCGAGTTCTTGCACTGTAACTGTTGCACTTGCCGTTAACGTTCTTCTTATAGCGTTTTGACTATAAATTCCCTTAGAAAGATAAACGAAGCGCAAGAACGGTTGTAAAAGGAGTAACGTACGTTAAAGAATAAGTTTTTGGCGTACCAGGAAGCTATAGAAAAAGAACGTCGTAAACAAAACGAAAAGTTACTAAAATTTATTAGAAAACTAAGGCGGTTACGCCTTTAACAGGACCTTCTTAAGAAAAAAGCGGTACAGTTGTTAAAAGAAGGTTTGGAGTTAAATTAGCTGGAAAAACGAAAAAAGATGAAAAGAAAACGGCGATAGGTGGAAGTAAAGCAGGCGCAGCTTGCTTCCGAGATAAATGCCATGGTAAAGGCGTTTAGTTCTTTCGACTGGAACGCCGTAGGGTTGGATTTAAGTGGAGGACCTTTGTTGCCTACGACCTTAACCGCGTTAAAGACGGTCGGTCAGGATTTTGTCGGTGGAACGTCTTAACCAGGTTTATCGCATTCGTTAGGTAATTAAATGGTTCCCAAGTATTTTCTTTATGTAAATATTTTTCCTACTTAATTAAGTACTAAATCTTATTTTTAACTATTTTAGAATCCAGTATTCTTTCGATTTCGTACTTATCATTATTTTTTTTAATTTTTAAGCTTATCTTTAACGGGGCGTTTTTAGGTGCTAGTTTAAGCAAGGAAATGTAAAAAACAGGGTATATCTTTATTATCTTAGGTAATGACAATCGGTAGTTAATTTTAAAAATAAGTTTATTAATTTTAAACGGACCAAGTTCTTTGCAATTAAGCTTATTATTAAACCTTTTAATTTTAATTTGTAAGATATTTAACGTTACGTTTTATCTTTAACGTAACAAGTAGATCTTATTTCCTTTTACTAGAATTGATCCCTTAATTCTCTTCTTGTTATAGTACTGGGCCATTTTTTGCTAAAAAAAACGCAATTCGGCTTATAAGCGAAATTATATTGTCTTAATTTTAGTTATTATTATCTTTACTCGGGGAGCTTTAGTAATAATTACGGGAATTTTATGCATCGGTTATTTTAATCGTTAGGTTACCGCTTTATGTCCGGGTATAGCTATATGGGGGGAGATGCCCATTTATTTATTAGTAAACGTATTATAAGCCATTTATGCTTATGGTAGTAGCTTTACTTAATTATTTTGCTAATAATTAATATAATTCCGGAAGTATTATTTTAAGGTTTAATTTAATCGTTCCGTTTAATTATTTATTTATAGGTAATAAGTTGTTAAACACTTAAGCGTAATACTTATTTATTTAAAAAAGTTAAGGCCAAACTTAAATATAAAAAGATTATTTCGATTAAAAATAATCTTTTTTAGTATTCCGTATTTATTAAGGTAATATCGGATAAATAAGTAAACTAGTCATTCTGCCGTTACGGTTTTTTTAAAAAAATAGGAAGTACTTATACTTAATAAGTTTATTAACGATCACCCAGACTTCGTTATATTCGACTCCAGTAATTAAATCTTTAAATAAAGGAAAGTTAATAATAAAATCCTAAATTATGGTATTCCATACTTTATTAAGAATATCGGTAAATTATAACAGCCCATAAGGCTTATAGCGTATTGCTTTGGCCTTATTGCAGATATTATAATTTTTAACAACCTTTTTGATTATTCGGCGTAGTTCTAGAAAATCGTACTTCTTTTATAATTGTCGGGTAGTTTTAAAGATTCCTTAATATCTATATAATAGATTTTCGTAAAACCTTTTTACGAATTATTTCTATTAGTTTTTAGGAACATAAATTTTGCCATAGTATAGTAGCTAGCTTTTTAGTTATCCTTTCAGCTATTAAATCTTTTTCTTTTTATTTATGTTATAAGAATTTTAAAATCGTATTAAATGTTTAATGGTTAATTTTTTTAAAATCTCTTATAACTATAAAATACTATCCTGGTTATATTATAACATTTATATGCTTCGTTTAAGTACCTTAAGATCATAATCGCCTTTATAATTAAAAATATCCGCCTGGATATTTATTTTCTTTTAATATAATATATCTTAAAGTTAAATTTTGATAAAAAAGCTATCTAAGTTTTATGTCGTTTATTTAGTTCTTATGCTTTCATAAATCGGGTAAGGTTTTTATAATTAAAGTAAATATTAAAAGGTTCTTTAATTTCGTTAAAAAAAGGTTCCCATTTTTTAAAAACGTTAATAATTGTTAATAATCTTTTATTATAAATCGGGTATTTAAATTTTATATTTCGGAATACCTTCGAATAATAAGCCATTAAGTACCATTTATTATTATCCTCTAGATATTTTAGGACGGTACCTAATACGTAATTTAAAACATTAATTTTTAAACGTTTCTTTTTGTCCGCGTTCAGTACCTTATTATAAGTCCATTAATAATTACGTCCTTTAAAATTTGGAATGCTTTTTTTACATCCTTTGGAAACTTAAATTCCTTACTAACGTACTTTTTGGTAATAAGTTTCGTTAATAATTTAAGTATATTTCCGTATTCTTTAATTAAGCTTCGTACGTAACCCGTAAATCCTAAAATTTACTGGATGTCGGTAACGATTACTTTATCAGGAATAGATCAATCCTTAACTACTTTCATCTTAAAGCGTTAACTCTGAATTTAGCCGGGGGTAAGTATATAACCCAAAAGGTTTAGTTTCTGTATATGCCATACGCTTTTAACTGCGTTAATTCGGATATTTGCTTCATTTAAGATTTTGAATATTTAAATTATATATTGTTTATATTCCTTTACAATCTCGGAATAAATAAGAATATCGTTAAGGTAAACGAATATAAACTTGTTTGAATATTTTCGTAAAGTAATTATAACCAGGCGTTAAAAACTGGCGGGAGTATTAATAAGTTCTATAAGCATTATTCGGTACTTATAAAATTTATATATTATTTTAAATACCGTTTTTTATTCTTTTCCTTTAATTATTTTGATCCGATAATAATCGTTTCGCAGATTAAGTACAGTGAACCATTTAACTTTGTTAGCATTTTTAAGGTATTTTTAAAGGTTAAAAGGTATCCATTTTTAATCGTAATATCGTTAAGTTATTTATAATCGATAACCTTTCTGAAAACCAAATCTTTATTTTTGTTAATCTTTTGCTTTTTATCTTTGGTTTTTAGCACCATAAGTACGAAGTATCCAGTAAGAAAGTTAAAAAGTCGAATATATCCTTTCTTTAAATCGAATTAAATAATTTTTTATAAAACCTTCAACTTTTTAAGGTTTATATGGTAAATCTTATAAGGTTTGGGGTAATATCCTTTCTTAATAAATATCCTATAATCCTATTAACCATATGGTAGTAACTCGAAATTTTCTTTATCTTTAAATAATCTTTTAAATTTTCGATATTTAAGTAATACTCTTCCGGCTTAATCTGGCACTTGTACCTTTTTGATAACATAGCAAATCTCCTGTTCGTCTTTCTTAAGTAATTTCTTATTGTTTTTCCAGGAATATATTTGGTATTTCCAGTTAATATGTAAATTGTTAATCCTAAACCATAACATTCCCAAAATAATGTTATATCCGGAAATGTCGGCAATATCCAACGAAATTCGGTCTTGGTATCTTTAAATCTAAACGGAAAGTTTTTCCGTTTTTCGCAAAACTCGTCCGTTTTCATATTTGGACAGGCTTCCGTCCATTATACGTAACTTGTAAAATTTCAGCTTATACCTTCAAAAAACTTGATATTTCTTTGCCGTTACGGGAAAGATAAAGTTACTTTCGGTTCCTAAGTTAATTATGGCTTTAAATGTACTACTTTTATATTTAAATAAAATTTCGATTTAGGTACGTAATCCTTTTATTACCTTATATAAGGTCTTATAAATTAAAACTTTTTGATACTTCACTTTCGAAAACCTTTAACGTTTTTTAACTTATAATAATATCCAACTTAAAAAAGTCTTTATTTGCGTATCTTTCGAATCACGTATTTGGTATATTAATCGTTTTTGCATTTAAACCATATTTTCTTATCATATTTGCATTTGAAAATAATTATTCTTATTAAGCTTAATTCTTAATTTTACATTTTTCGAATTAGGTAATTAAAAATATAATTTTCCGAAAATGGTATTCCCATATCTAAAAGTTCGTATTAAATACAAAGCATCGGGAAATAACATAAGTATCGTTACGATATAGCTTCCTGGCTTTATTTTAATTCGGGATATAAGTAATAAAACCTGGGATATTCTGCCCATTAAGGAATTTCTGTACATCTGCATTCGTTATTTGATTCCGTAAATATCTTTTAGTTCCATTTACGCAAAAAGTCATTATCTTTTTTAACTTTAAAATATACGAGATAATTGCCGAGGTAATAAACGGTAAAATATAACAACTTATGCTATTTCTTTCGGGATCTGGTATGTACCGTACATTCGGGAAGCTCTCAAAGCTCCGGGAATAATTATCCGTAATTGTTAATATCGAGTCGAAATTAACTAATCTCGTTATACATCTTACATTAAAATATGTCAAAATAGTAAAAGTATTTTAACTTTATGGCTATCTTAAAGGCCGTTTATCCAGCGTAATACTTATAGGCTTTAGCCTTAAAGTTTTAGCAAATAGGGCAATATCTATATTTTGGGATACCGTTTTGGATTTAAATGGTAATGGTAATAGTAAATTCTGGCTGCAAGAAAATTAAGCTAACTTTATTCTTTTCCTTTTTTGCCTTATTATCAATTTTTTATTTAGCCGTTCTGGCCTTTTTTTAAGGTTAAGGAATCTTTCCCTTTTTAAAGTTCCTTTTAAGGGGAAAGCGACATTCGCTTTTAAAATATCCCTTTTTACCATGGTTAAAACACTTTATATTAAATTTATCTTTTTAAGGTTCCTTCGAAATAATATTTACTTCCTTTTAAAGCTTGCCCTTATCCTTTTTATTTCGGCTATTAAAGCCTTTATCGTTATTTCGTTTATTAGTTTTTTTCTTCTCGAAGTACCGATTAAAGGTACGTCGGTTAACGATAATTACTTTATTGGTATACTTTTTAAAAGATCTTATTTTAGATACTATATATATTTCGTTTTTAAGTTGCGGTTTTAAGCTATTATAAAAAAAACGCGCTTTTAGGTAAATTAAAAATTACGGCCAAACGGTTAAATTCCGTAGTATATTTTGTTATTAACTTGGTTTAATAAAGGAGGTATAAATATTTTATTACGTACTATTCCTTATTTAAATCTTTAAATATAATTCGTATTCGGTCCTCGAAATATCGGTAGTCGTTAAAAATGTAATTAGTAATATTTAAAAATTCCTTAGGGTAATTCTTCAGATAATCCTTTATAATAAGTTCGAACTATAGGAAAATTAGTCCAGTAAGCAACTAGGAAATAACTAATACCTTTTAATAATCCTCCGTTAAAAAGCTTTAGTAAAACTTAAAATAAGTTCTAACTTAAACGAAAAAACCTTGCATATTTATCATTCTGTCATAAGGCTTTGGGGTAATTAGCTTATAGCCTTTAATTTTTGGCATTCCGTAATAACTAAAAAATAAGATAATAACTTCGCAATACCGATTAAAACCGAATAATAAAAGTACTGGAGTTCGTTCCTTTATTCCTCGGGTAAGTTAAGCTATACTTTTCTTTAAAAAGTTAAGGTTTTTTTTTTATCTTTTTCCAGGGCCTGGATTCTGCATAATAGGATCTCCATTTTTTCTCCAGGAGAAAACTTTCTTTCCTTTCCCTTCGGGCCTTAAGGTTCCTAAACCATTAGCTTTTTTTCTTTTTCCGAATCTCCCTGGACTTTAATAGTATCGTTTGGAATCGGGGTTGGTTACTAAATTTGGGAAAAAAAAGGTTCTCCTTTACTGGAGGTTATAAAAGGCATAATGTTATCAATTAGCTAAAAAACTTCTTTGATAAAGGGTAAATTATCTAATTTAATTGCTAATCCTTTATTAACTTGTAACGGGAATCGGGTATACTATCTATCTTCTAAATGTCGCTTTATAATATCATTTTTACTAAATTTAAGAAGGCTTATACCCGATTAGGCTTGTAATCATCCGTCGGCTATTAATTAAGGAACTATCAAAATATAACGAACCTATTATACATCCACCTGGAAGTATAAGCAGTATCCGAAATAAGGTTTTGATTTGCAGGTAACAATAAGGCAAGGAATAATTTATTAAAGGTTTTGTTCGTTAAAAAGATTTAAGAACTTTTCCCTTATTTAAAAAGCGGTGCAATTACCTCTAGTTAAAAGCTTAAATTAATAGCTAAAGAACGAAACTAGGTAAGTACTATCTACATAAGAGACCGGATCATATATATCCTCATTCCTTAAAGTGAATGTGTCGTGGATCTGTGTGATCTGTATGATCTGGTCCCAGATCATCCAGATCAACCAGATCACTTTAAGAGCCAAGCCCTTCCCCCGAGGTTTATCCGTGGCGGGCACGAGCCAGGCCCTAAAGGTCGGTCTCTCCAAAACAGGAACCCCTGTTCCTGTAACACGTGTCTGGTGTGCATGTGAGTCGGCGACTCGTCGCCGAAATTCTGCCGTATTTCCCTGTTTCCTTACAGGTTAAAAAAAGATTTATATTTTAAGCGATACGTCTCTGAAAAAGCCGGTAAAGCGGTATAACTTATATAATATATTCGATACCCAATTAATATAAAATACGGTCCGCTGGCGTCCGGCCTACGAAAAGCCGTAATTATATACGGTATTTTTACGGCGCTTTATAATATGGAAATATAATATAAAGGATATATCAAACCCCTGAAAAATAAAACATAATTATAGAAAAACAAAATTAACGGGTTCTTATCTTAATAGCTAAAACTACATTACCGATTTAATAAAAAAACGACATTAACGTACATATTTTACCAAAATTCGAGATTGCCGATAACTTAAATAACTTTAAACCTTATATTATAAAACTTTTTCAATAAGTTACATCTGGTAAATAAAAAACACTCTTTATTTAAAACACTCGACTTGGTTAAAATCGTTAAAGGCCCGGAATAAGGGGTTTTAAAACCTTAAAACTAAGATATAAATAACGGCAAAAATGCTAGTACCCGTCTAACGACCTATCTTAATCCTTTTTAAGTATCTACCTAACTCGAGGGAAAACCTTATATAAAGGTTTACTAAAAAAAGCTATTAAGGCTTTTGAAATTTAGTATACGGCTTTACCGCCGGATAGTGTTATTATTTTCTCAAACAGTTCATAACATAAAACCGAAATCGGTTATAATTTTACGGTTTACTAAAATAAATAACTTTCTAATCCGAGACGTCAACGTTTTAACTCCTACTGTATTATTTGTATTATAAAAATAATAAAAGCTTAAAAAAGATTAAAATACGTCATGATGAAATTATTAAAAATTAATAGGAAGTAAATATAAGTGAACTTAAATAATACGAGGACGATTTAAAAAGTTAAAAGGAATATTATTGTATTTTTTTAATAAGTTTACTTAAAGTATTACGTAATAACGTATACGTATAACGTTAAGGTACGTTAATACTTAAAATATTATAGCGTAAAAAAACGAACTGATTAATAAGTTAATAAAGGCGGACTTGAAGTAAAAAAAACGTCGATAGCGAATATATAATTACGGCTTACAGGATTAAATTTAAGGTAAGGTTACGAAATAAGGCGTAAAAATAAATATGATAAAAAGTAACTTTTATTAAGTTTTTATAACGTTATAAAAGTCAGAAATTAAAGTATTATTTATATTATTATTTAACATTTTATACGGGATGTAAAGATTTTACTTAATATTATTGCAAGTTTAAATACGAAAATGTCAAGTTATATTATACTTACGATAAGCTTAAAGCATGTAAATACTTGGTTTATTATTAAAAAGCGGGCGCGTTTTTTAAAAACTAGTTATTTAAACTAAAAAAAGTTTTTAAGAGCTTAAAATAAAGCTGGTTACTTGATAGAATTTATGAGTAACTTAATGTAACGAACCTGTCATACATCCACCTGGAAGTATGAGCAGTATCCGAAATAGGGTCTTGATTTGCAGGTAACAATAGGGCGAGGAATGATTCACTAGGGGTTTGTTCGTTAAAAAGATTTAAAGACTCTTCCCTCAATTGGAGAACGGTGTAGTTACCTCCAGTTGAGAGCTTAGATTAATAGCTAAAGAGCGAAACTAAGTAGGTGCTATTTATATAGAAGACCGGTTCGTTATATATTTAATTATCTTTTAATAAGTGTATCGTAGATCTATATAATCTATGTGATCTAGTCCCAGATTACCTAAATCACCTAAATCACTTAAAGGCCAAGCCCCTTAACCGACCTTTAACCGTAGCGTACTCCCGCGCTAGGCCTTAAAGGTAAGACCTTGGGACGAGAACACTATTTTCGTAACACTATTTCCCCTCTTTAAAGATCTTTGTTCCAAATATAAAAACAATAAGTCGTCTTCTTTTTCTAAACCTACTTCTGGACTTAGTTAACCTTTATTATGTCAGGCCGTATTAAAAAATAAAAAAAAAAGCTTCGTTTAAACCAGCGCGATTTTCGGAATAATCGTACTAACTTAATTAAAAAATTTAATGTTAGGGCTTTTCCGTATTTTCATTATGTTCGATTTGGCGAGGCCGAATGTTTTTACGCCTTGAAATACCCAAGTTGCAATAACTGCATTCGCCGCCAACGTTTTTCTTACGACGTTTTAATTATGAATTCCCTAAGAAAAATAAACGAAATATAAAAGCGTTTTTAAAAAAAGTAACGGGAAGTTAAGAACAGTTTTTTAACGTATTAAAAAATAACGGAAAAAGAACTGGACGAATTAAGGCGTCGCCAAAATGAAAAATCGAAAAAGTTTATTAAAAGATTAAAACGCTTGCGTTTTTAATAGGATCTCCTTAAGAAACGGGCATTAAAAATGTTAAAAAAAGGTTTAAAGTTGAATTAATTAAAAAAACGAGAAAGAATAAAAGAAGAAAAACGATAGGTGGAAGTAAAGTAGGCATAACTTGCCTCGGAAATAGATGCCATAACAAAGGCGTCTACTTCCTTCGACTGGAACGCCGTAAGGTTAAACTTAAATGGGGGGCCTTTGTCGCCTGCGACCTTGGTTGCGTTAGAAACGATCGGTCAGGATTCTGTCGGTAAAACGTTTTAACCAGGTTCATCGCATTCGTTAGGTGGTTAAGTGGTTTTTAAATATTTTCTTCGTATAAATATCCTTTTTATTTAACTAGGTACTGGATCTTGGTTTTAACCATTTTGGAATTTAGTATTTTTTCGATTTTTAAAGTTATTTTTAACGGGGTATTTTTAGGTATTGATTTAAGTAAGGAAATATAGAAAATAAGGTATATTTTTATTATTTTGGGTAATAACAATCGATAGTTGGTTTTGGAAATAACTTTATTAATTTTAAACGGATTAAGTTTTCTAAAATCAAGCTTATCGTTAGGCCTTTTGGTTTTAATTTGTAAGATATTCAATGTTACGTTTTGTTTTTAACGTAATAAATACACCTTGTTTCCTTTCGTTAAAATTAATCCCTTAATTCTTTTTTTATTATAGTACTGGGCTATTTTTTGTTAAAGAAAACGCAATTCGGTTTGTAATCGAGCTTATATTATTTTAATTTCCGTTACCATTATTTTTATTCGGGAAGCGATAATGGTGAGTATAGGAGCCTTATACGCCGATTGTTTTGGTCGTTAGGTTATTATTTCGTGTTCGTATATAGCTATATAAAGGGATATGCCTATATTTTCGTTGGTAAACGTATTATAAGCTACTTATATTAATGATAATAACTGTACTTAATTATCTTGTTAATAATTAACATAACTTTGGAAATATTGTTTTAAAGTCTGGTTTAATCGTTCCGTTTAATTATTTATTTATGGATAGTAAGTTATTAAGAACTTAAGTTTAATACTTATTTATTTGAAAAGGTTGATATTAAACTTAGATGTAAAAAGCTTATTTCGGTTAAAAATGATTTTTTTTGGTACTTCGTATTTATCGAGGTAATGTCGGATGAATGCATAGGCCAGTTATTCTGCCGTCACGGTTCTTTTAAAAGGTAGGAAGTATCTATATTTGGTAAGTCTGTTAATGATTACCCAGATTCCGTTATATTCGACTTTAATAATTAGGTTTTTAAATAAAGAAAAGCTGGTAATAAAATCTTAAGCTATGGTATTCCATACTTTGTTAGGAATGTCGATGGGTTGCAATAGCTTATAGGGCTTATGGCGTATTACCTTGGCCTTATTATAAATGTTATAATTCTTAACGACCTTTTTAATTACCTTACGTAATTCTGGGAAATTATACTTTTCCTATAATTATTGGGTAGTTTTAAAGATTCCTTAATATTTATATAATAGGTTTTCGTAAAATTCCTTTACGAATTATTTCTGTTAGTTCCTAGGAATATAAATTTTATCATAATATAATAACTGGCTTTTTGGTTATCCTTTTAGCTATTAAATTTCTTTTTTTTCGTTTATGTCGTAAGAACTTCGAAACTTTATTAAAAGCTTTAGGGTTGGTTTTTTTAGGATTTCGCATAACCGTATAGTACCATCCTTATTATACTATAGCATTTATATGCTTCGTTTAGGAACCTTAGGATCATAATCGCCTTTACGATTAAAAATATCTAGCTGGATATTTTTTCCCCCTTAATGTAATATATTTTAAAGTTAAACTTTAACCAAAAAAATTATCCAAGTTTTATATCGTTTATTCAATTTTTAAGCCTTTATAAATTAAATAAGGTTTTTATAATCGGAATAAATATTAAAAGATTTTTTAGTTTTATTAAAAAAAAGTTCTTATTTTTTAAAAACGTTAATAATTGTTAATAATCTTTTGTTATAAATCGAGTATTTTAATTTTACGTTTTTAAGTACCTTCGAATAATAAGCTATTAGGTATTATTTATCGTTGTCCTTTAGTTATTTTAGAACGGTATCCAATGCGTAATCCGAGGCGTTTATTTTTAAGCGTTTTATTTTGTTTACGTTAGGTAGTTTTATTATGGTTTTATTAATAATCTCGTTTTTCAAGATTTAAAATACCCTTTTTATATTTTTTAGGAGCTTAAATTCCTTATTAACGTATTTCTTAATAGTAAGTTTCATTAATGGTCTAATTATATCTCCGTATTTTTTAATTAGGTTTCGTACGTATCCCGTAAATTTTAAAATCTGTCGGATATCGGTAACGGTCGTTTTATTAAGGATGGATTAATCCTTAATTACTTTCATTTTAAAACGTTAAATTTGAATTTAGCCGGGGGTAAATATATATTTTAAAAAGTTTAACTTTTATATATGCCATACGCTTTTAATTAGGTTAACTTAAATATTTACTTTATTTAAGGTCCTAAATATTTAAGTTATATATTATTTATACTTTTTTAAATTTCGGAATAAATAAGAATGTCGTCAAGGTAAACGAATACAAACTTATTTAAATACCTCCGTAAGATTGTTATTATTAAGCGTTAAAAACTGGCGGAAATATTAGTAAGTTTTGTAACCATTATTTAATATTCGTAAAATCCGTATATCGTTTTAAATACCGTTTTCCATTCTTTTCCTTAAACAATTTTAATACGATAATAACCGTTTCGAAAATTAAATACAGTAAATTATTTAACTTTGTTAACGTTTTTTTTTAATATATTTATAAAAGTTAAAAAGTATTTATTCTTAATTATAATATCGTTAAGTTATTTATAATCGATAACTTTTTTTTAAAACCAGGTTTTTATTTTCGTTAATTTTTTAATTTCCGTTTTTGATTTTTAGTACCATAAGGACGGGGTATGTAACAAAAAACTTAAAAGGTTAAATATATCCTTTTTTTAAATTAAGTTAAATAATTTTCCATAAAGTTTTTAATTTTTTAAAGTTTATATAATAAATTTTATAAAATTTAAGATAATATCCCTTTTTAATGGATATTTAATGGTCCTATTAACTATATAATAGTAACTCGTATTTTTTTTTATTTTTAAAAGGTTTCTTAAATCCTTAAAATTTAAATCATATTATGTCGGCTTAATCTGGCATTTATACCTTTTTAATAATATAGCAAATCTTCTGTTCGTTCTTTTCAAGTAATCTTTTGTTATTTCCCAGGAAAATGTTTAATATTTCCAATTAATATATAAATTACTGGTCCTAAGCTATAGCATTCCTAAAATAATGTCGTATCCGGAAATGTCGGCAATATTTAACGAAATTCGTTTTTGTATCCTTAAATTTAAACGGGAAATTTTTTTATTTTTCGTAAAATTCGTTCGTTTTCGTATTTAAATAAACTTCCGTTTATTGTACGTAATTTATAAAACTTTAACTTATATCTTTAAGGAATTTAATATCTTTTTGCCGTTATAGGAAAAATAAAGTTACTTTTAACTTTTAAATTAATTATAGTTTTAAATATGTTATTTTTGTATTAAAGTAAAATTTCGATCTGGCTACGTAATTTCTTTATTACCTTACAAAAGGTTTTATAAATTAAAGCTTTTTAATATCTTATTTTTAAAAACTTTTAGCATTTTTTAATTTATAATAATATCCAATTTAAAAAAGTTTCCATTTGCGGATTTTTCGAACAACGTATTTAATATATTAATCGCTTTTACATTTAAACTATATTTTTTTGCCATATCTACATTTTAAAATAATTATTCTTTTCGGGCTTAATCTTTAATCTTGGATTTTTTACATTATTAAATTAAAAATATAAACTTTCGAAAAAGATATTTTTATATTTAAAAATTCGTACTGAATATAAAACATCGGGGAATAACATAAACACTTTTGCGATATAACTTTCTGGCTTTGTTTTAATTCGGGATATAAATAATAAAACCTAAGGTATTTTGGTTACCGGGAAATTTTTATATATCTGCATTCGTTATCTGATTTTATAAGTATTTTTTCGTTTTATTTAAGTTAAAAATCGTTATCTTTTTTAGCTTTAAAATATACGAGATAATCGTCGACGTAACAAACGGTAAAATGTAACAATTTATGTTAGTTTCTTCGGAATCTGGTATATATCGTACATTTAGGAAGTTCATAAAGTTTCGGGAATAATTATCCGTAATTATTAACGTCGGGTCGAAATTAACCATTTTCGTTATACATTTTATATTAAGATATATTAAGATAATAAAAACGTTTTAACTTTATAACTATCCTGGATGTTATTTATCCGGGGTAATACTTATAAGCCTTAACTTTAAAGTTCTAACAAATAAAATAATCCTCGTATTTTAAAATGTCGTTTTAAATTTAAATAATAATGGTAATAGTAAATTCTGGCTGGAAGGAAATTAAGCTAATTTTATTCTTTTTCTTTTTTGCCTTACTATCGGTTTTTTATTTAACCGTTTTAGTTTTTTTTTAAAGTTAAGAAAACCTTTTTTTTGGAGTTCTTTTTTATAAAAAAGCGATATTCGCTTTTAAAATGTTCCTTTTTACCATACTTAAAATATTCGATATTAGATTTGTTTTTTTAGGGCTTTTTCAAAATAATATTTATTTTCTTTTAAAGCTTACCTTTATTTTTTTTAATTCGGCTATTTAAATTTTTATCGTTATTTCGTTTGGTAATTCTTTTTTTTTTTTCGAAATACCGATTAAAAATACGTTAATTAGCGATAATTACTTTGTCGGTATATTTTTTCAAGGATCTTGTTTTAAGTATTATGTATATTTTATTTTTAACTTAAAATTTTAAGCCGTCGTAAAAAGGATAAAATAACTTATTTTCGGATAAATTAAAAATTTACGGCTAAACGGTTAAATTCCGTCGTATATTTTATTATTAATTTGGTTTAATAAAAAAAGTATAATTATTTTACTGCGTATTATTCCTTATCTGGATTTTTAAATATAATTCGTATTCGGTTTTCGAAATATCGGTAATTATTAAAATTATAATTAATAATATTTAAGGATTTTTTAAGATAATTTTCTAAGTAATTTTTTATAATAAGTTTAAATTATAAGAAAATTTATTTAATAAATAATTAGGAAATAATTATTATTTTTTAATAATTTTCCGTTAAAAAACTTTAATAAAACTTAAGGTAAGTTTTAACTTAAATAAGGAATTCTTCCATATTTATAATTCCGTTATAAGGTTTCGGAGTAATTAATTTATAACCTTTAATTTCTGGTATTCCGTAATAATTAAGTAATAAAATAATAATTTCACGGTACCGATTAAGGCCGAATAATAAAGGTACTAAAGTTTTCTTTTTTATTCTTTAAATAGGTTAAACCATCCTTTTTCTGGGGGGTTAGGGTTTTTCTTTTTTATCTTTTCTAAGGCTTAGATTTTGCGTAATAAGATTTCCATTTTTTCTTTAGGGAAAATCTTTTTTTTTTCCTTTTAGGCCTTAAAGTTCCTAAATTACTAACTTTTTTTCCTTTTCCGAATTTCCCTAAACCTTAATAATATTTTTTAAAATTAAGGTTAATTATTAAATTTAAACAAAAAAAGGTTTTCCTTTATTACGGGTTATAAAAGGTATAATATTATTAATTAATTAAAAAGCTTTTTTGATAAAAAGTAAATTATTTAATCTAGTTATTAATCCTTTATTAATTTATAACGGAAATCGGATATATTATTTATTTTTTAAACGTTATTTTGTAATATCGTTTTTATTAAGTTTAAGAGGGTTTATGCCTAATTAAATATGGAATTATCCGTCGGTTATTAATTAAAAAGTTATCAAAATATAACAAACTTATTATATATCCACCTGAAAATATAAACAAAATCCGAAATAAAGTTTTAATTTATAAGTAATAATAAAGCAAAGAATAATTTATTAAAGGTTTATTCGTTAAAAAGATTTAAAAAATTTTTTCTTAATTAAAAAACGGTATAATTACTTTTAATTAAAAGCTTAAATTAATAGTTAAAAAACGAAACTAAATAGGTGCTATTTATATAAGAAACCGGTTCGTTATATATCTAATTGTCTTTTAATAAGTGTGTCATGGATCTATGTGATTTATGTGATCTAGTTCCAGATCGCCTAGATCACCTAGATCACTTGAGGGCCAAGCCCCTTGGCCGACCTTTAGCCGTAGCGCACTCCCGCGCTAGGCCTTAAAGGTAAGACCTTGGGACGAGAACACTGTTCTCGTAACATTTAATTACCTTTAAAGACTATATCGGGATTATAAGGATTTATAAAATTATTTATATATGAAAATAAATTAAAATAAATGTAAAATTATTCGATAAAAATTACGCGTTATTATTAAACGTTATTCCGTACGAGAACGATTGTTTTATAATATTAAAAACCGCTTAAAACCTTAACAATTACATTTATATAACTTTTTTTTGATTTTTAAATGAGAAATTAAGAAATTTAAAAGGCTGAATTTAAAAGGATTAAAAGTTAAAAGGAAGGATATTAATTACATACATTAATACGTTTAAACGCGTGGCTCGTACCGTACAGCTGACAACTTGGCATAGCCACCACGGTTACGACCTGGGCTTAGGCCCTAAAAACCCGTACTATGGGGGCGAAAAATCCTAGGTACTGCCTTCGTACGGAGGAAAAAAGATATAGCTTAATACGTTAGAAACGGCGACGCGTTTACGGACAAAACTGCTAAATGGGTTTACATTTGTAGATAAGTAAGTTAGATAGCTTTACCTAGCTTAACACGCCTATATGCCCTAGGGGAGGTTTTAGGATAAGCCGCTACGCGGCTTTCCTCTGGTGTTAAATATAACAAACAAACAAACAAACATAAGCTCCGTTTCACAAAGCGACAGAAACCCAGTGATAGAAGATTGGATGCGGTTGAGAAATGAACAAATTTGGAAGCATGGAGCGACATTGTCTTGTAATTTGGATCCCGCCGACCCTGTATGGCCCTTGTAACTTTGCGTTCCGAAAGCCGGGATTAGAGGATTCACGTGGCTGTACGGCTGAAATGCAGTGTAACCTACCGTGCGGTCCACGGAATTTAAGGGTGTAAACCCGGACAAACACAATGTAGATCCCGGCTCAGGTGAGACAGGGCTGATTACTGAGAAAGCTTGGCCAGCATGTCGTTTGTCGGTCATCCTGCAGGATAGCCCAACTTGCGAACAGAGAGCTGCGCGAATCATCCAACAACGTGCAAAGAGAGGGATACTCCCTTGTGGAGGATCATCAGCTTAGAATGACAGAATTCCCTAGGTGTTTAAAGGGGTAGGATAGTATCTGAGTCATCTATAGTTCACCAGAAACGACAGGTGGCGCTGCTTCGTATTCCGTACACGACATGTTTCTGTAGGTTATCCCTAAAATCTGAATGTCTTCATTTGGTTCATAAGTCACGTCCAAGTATACATACCCGTTACCTCCCTATCCCTTTTACGACTATCCAAAGCATTCACCCAAGCAAATCAAGATCAAGCACGCTCATTCAAATACCATGTTACTAGGCAAAATTGTTGCCATTTTTGCCATAATGACAGCAGTCTACGTAAGCGCTCAGACTGCCGACTTTCAAGTCGTCGTTGAAAAAGGGACCCCGATATCCGAGGTCAGTGGGACCGAGCTGGAGGCAGCAAAGAGGGTGCTCGCCTTCCTGAAAGGCAAGATCGGCGGCGATGGAATCCAAACTTTACTAGCAGACGAGATCGCGGCTGCCAATACGTATTGGCATCAGCTGCTCGCCAATTCGACAGGCAGGTGGACCGCAGTTGAAGCCCAAGCGAAGGCGGTCGTTGACCCATGTGTCCTGAATTCCCAGTCATTTCTGAGTTGGATGGAGACCGCGGGCAACGGATACCCCAGTGACCTGATCGCGGGGCACCCCGAGATCTATTTTGAAGAGGAGCCGTCGAACGTGATCCAGAGCTAGGGCGGCGGCCCAATTACACAGTTCTCGCACGACCCGGTCGACAAGCAGCCCTTCATGCCGGATCTGCCTGGGTGGAATGTCACCGCGACGGTGTCCCAGACGCTACGTGACAGGACAACTTTCAGTTACGCCGTCAGTGCTATCAAGGAGGACGCTGACGGCTTTGGGCTCTACTTCGCCGTCTACCTGCCTAATAATGCGCCGGAGGGCCGCGTGATTGGGCTGAAGAATTACCTGACGGTTGAGTGTACGAACTGGTTGAAATATGCATACCAGCATGCAACAGAGCAGCACTGAGACGAAGCTAGGTAGAACCTACTGCATCACCCGTCTGGAAAATGTTACGCGGAGCAATCCGAACCAGCTAGATCTGATATAGGGCTTGATTTTTATATTAGAGAAACAATTAGATAAACATGTAACTTACCATACAAGCTTGCGCGACGCTTTCTTTAGCATTCCAACTACCTAGCATTAATCGTTCATTTGTTAACATTAACAATACGGAACAACTGATAACAAAGCTCCGGACGAACCTAACCGCTTAAGTTACAAAACTAAACTTTCGTTCTTATCCTCCCTTATAATGCAGGCGGTCAACCGTGGCCGTCGAACAGAACTCTGGGACAAAATAATAGATACGCCCGAGCCGATAATATACCCAATTCGCGCAAACGAACGCTAACTGAGAAAATGATTATTGTCGACGGTATCTTCGACCCAAAATACGCACTCATTTCAATCCGCCCTTGAAAATACCGAAAGTCGACGATCGTCGTAAGGGGATTAAGACAGAAATTGTAAGGTCCGGATGGAGGAATAAGAAATATAGCGCTTACGGCGGACCGGGATATAATGTGCGTACTTGTGAAAACGTTGTAGATACTTAACGAAGGAAAGACTGATTGGTTTTAATTAATTTTATATGTTATGGTTGTAATTTGAATTGGTTTTGGTGAAGTCCAAAAACTGTCTTGCGAGCTTGTGCGGTACGTTATACCCAGGCAGCGACCGAGATACGAACCCGTTCTAATTGCCGCAGAAGTGACGAAGCATCAAGCAGCCATCCTAGATTTTATTATTAACCCAATAGGCACGGGAAGATAGAGGTGAGTATATCCAGCCGAAGTAATTCGACATACCATGTTGTCGCAGAATAGGGGTCACTTGCTTGGTCATCAAGCCCCTGAGACCCCGTGACAACGTTGTTCCGGGGCTCCTACATTATATATAGAGCTTCCTAGCCACTGCTATCTAGATCCTAGATTATCGATGACAATTCACACTTTCCACACTCTATGTACCCTTCCCTCGCGATCAGCCTAACTGTCACACATGCAGAGAAGGATGAATCATGTAAGGCCACTTACACGACCATCCGCAAGTTAAACTTATCATGAATCACGTTTAAGCAGTGTGCCATCCCGCGTATGCTTTATTTCTGTTGCTAGCTCAATTACTTAGGCAAACAAAGAAGAAAATATTCATCCCATTCTTCCTAACATCACCCCCCGCAACCTACAGGACCTGAGAATACCAGGTGAAGTGCCAGAGATCAATTTAGAGCATCCAGCCACGTCCCTGAATTTTGCGGTGTGCACATTTCCACCATAACTTTTCCTCCCTTCCCGCCACTACGATCCTCCTTCCCACGTGGAGCCATTCAACGCCGGATTCTGTTATTACAGTTGACGGTTTTTGCAGTCATGGGTAACGAAGAAATCCTGTTGCCCAATGGCACTTGCTACAGAAGCAGAGATGCGGAAGCTGACGGCGAGTTCATGCCCTGCGGCAACGACGGTTATTTCAATTCGCATTTCGCATGCTGCAGCTCCGGCGCCCGGTGTCTCTCCAGTAACGCTTGTTACAATTTTAAACGTAAGCATCATATTAGGAAGGACAAAAGCTCGATCTAGTAGAGCCTGCTCACAGGACTTCGTAGGAGATATCACCTACATTGCTGGCTGCACGGACCCAGCCTATAGTCATCCTTCCTGCCCCCGGAAACATAACTACATATCCCAGGAATTGGTCATGCTCTGGCGCTGCGGGAATAGTGACAACTGGTCCGGTTGCAAAGGCCCTGATTTGAAGTTACCAAAGGACGAGCCTACCCCGTGTGACTTCCTCGACAATAATCAGATATCGTTCATGGACAGCCTGAGTACCATCGCAGTCTTGCCGACGGCTCCGGGCGAAACTATCGCCTATCTCCTAGGCCAGACTCCGACCATGCAAAGCGCCTTCTCGCCATCTGCAACGGCTATTTCGACCCCTACATCGTCCGCGACTCCTGACACGAAGTTGTCCCTTAGCGCGAAGGCAGGCTTTGGCGCTGGAGCCTTGGTGAGAGCTCTACTGATTGGTGGCCTCATATACCAAGCTCTTCTCCTGCGAAAGCGGAAGAAGAAAGGCGGAAGACAACACGACCACGCCATGCAGCCTCCCGCTCCTCCTCAAACCATCGAGTGGAGCGCGCCGGCCTACGCACCGCTTTCCACTAGCCCATCGCTGACGGGATTTAAGTCCGAGCTGGCCGCCGACGGACTCCCTCGCGTGCTGTCGAACATGATATTGAGTTCCGACTCATCCTGGACACAGCCGCAACGCGACTCCCAGCAACGATATCAGGCGTATGATCCGCGCATACACAGGGACTACAGCAATCAGCGGCAGTCGTCCGCCTCCGAGCTATTCAGCGCGCCAAGTGGATATGGCCAGTACGGCCCGGCGCCCG
Organism: Monosporascus ibericus; assembly: GCA_004154915.1. NCBI lineage: Eukaryota > Fungi > Ascomycota > Sordariomycetes > Xylariales > Monosporascus > Monosporascus ibericus. Next base: position 25,684 of record QJNU01000374.1, read on the forward strand.
TCTCGCCGCAGCAGGCGGGTCACCCGCCGCCGTTTCCGCCGATTGCAGAGTTGCAGGGATGATTATAATACATGTTGCCGCGGCGTTGTCGTCCTACACGACACCGGTTCGTAGGTATGAGAAACTTCTAGACTCTTTGGTGCCTTGCTCGGTGGGAATTTGTCATGAAGAAGGCTCGGAGGGTGGAGGATCATATCCAGGCTTTCCCCAGATGGGGCATAATGCACTCTAGATACACTGTGCAATAAGATACTCTCCAGGTAGGCAAAAAGGACCCCTTCCTAGTATAATTGCAACTTAGGCCTTGCTGGTTCGTTACCGGGGATTCGTACTTTGATTGGCTGAAAGAAAGTGAACTCAGAATAGTACTTGAGTATTTTGATGAACGAGCCGCAAGAGACCTGAGCTCGCTGAGGTAAGTCTTCAAGAACACTCAAAAGCCTTCTTATCAGTTTCCGGGACTGGAGCTCAAGCCCATACCTTCATGACATGTTCACCAGTGACCCCAGCCAGGATTCCAACCCCCGGGATCCAGAACTGGTCATGGAACCAAGCCATAAACTCGCATTCTTACCCCTAAGCTTGTAGTTTGAGATTTACCTGCGTTCGTCCGTACCTTCATCTCGTCAATCCCGAATGTGTGCACAATGTCTTTTGCTAAGCTAGCATAACTGATCTTGAACCGCACTAGTACGGGAGTCAAGTACAGTAAGAATAGGAATATGAGACCCTGACATCACACACTGAAGTATTCGTGCCTGAAGAAGTAGATTTATCAGGTTCCTTAACCTCTCGAATGCCCTCGCTACTAAGTAGGAGTTAGCGATACCTCCTTAAATAGACAGGAAAACAACAGAAACCAAGGAATATACCTACTGGAGGTGGCGGCTCCACCACCTATCCTGGAAATGCATATGTCTTATTGCCGCGAGAGACACCATCCCTAGGGGCCGAAGTGTCTTAACGCTAGGTCTAAAGACCCTAAACACCCTCTCTAGAGCTTGTGTATATTGGCCGCCTGGGACTTGTCCGTTGCGGATGGATACGCTCTTTGAAGTAGTGGTGGCATGTTCATGCACAATTGTTTCCCTCTGGTGCGCTGTTCACAGCACTAGATCGCGTATTGCTAGCTACTGCGTTGTAATGCAGGCTTCTCGCCATCACCTGCTGCTTACTTGTTAAGACATCTGGCCGTTGAATTATTCAGTGGTAGGGCAATGTTCTTCCCAGCTCGTTTCATTCGCCATGTCCAGAGAGACCTGGGCTTGGCGCCGGCGTGCTCGGAAGACGATCCAGTAGAAGGCTCATTAGACGCGGGCGTGTTGTTAGACGAGGTAGGGCCGGCATCGAAGGAAAGGACAATAGCAGGCGAGCTGTGGACCTCTGCCAGATTAGAGACAGGGGCGGATGAGGATGTCGATCCACTATTTCGCGCATGGTTATGATGTGTTGGCTTAGGCACCTCAAGCGTATCGCTTCGTAGCCTTTGTCCCGACGCTCCGAAGACATCGGAAATCGAGGGATGATTTCCCCGCCCGGACGAGTTTGTATTGGTTGTCCCAGTGCTGCTTCGATGCCCTCTGTCTGAGACGGGCGAAGCGGAGCGGCTTGACCGTGGCTTCTGCGCTAATCCCGTCCGAGCCGCCGAGCTATGTTCGCCACCGAACCCGGAGGACGCGCTTCGAGCAAAGCTATCCGCCTGCGAGTGCTGGCGGCTCAGGTCAGGCAACGCGTTTTCTGCCTCCCTGTTCTCTGCTTCCCTATTCTGCTTATATTCCTCCTTGGCCCGTCGCAGGGTGGGGTTCCGGTAGCCTTCGGCCGGGACCTCCGGGAACCCAAGGCCCGCTTCCCCTTGCTTGAACCCGGAATCATCGAAGCGTTCAAGACTTGCAGTCTCAAAATAGCTGTTGATCTTTAGTAAAGACCTGGCCACCTTGCGCCTGGAGCCCGCATCTCGTGATACCCAGGTTTGCTGGCGCCGAAAGTCTGCATCTGGGCCGAACTGGCTGTTCATAGACATGTGGTCGCCTGAGCCGCCGTTTTGAGAGATGATAGATCGGGGACGCGTATATGAAAAACGTGGACTGGCAATAGACGGAGACGTAGCTTCGATCAAGAGACCCTCCGCTGCTCCCCCGGTTCTAGGATCCTGGAGGGTGTTCAAATCTGTTGCTAGGAAAACATACAGCGACCCCAGAGCTGCGAGTGCTGTACCAACTATAGGTCCCCATTGACCTTTGATATAGAATTAGCAGGTCTAGCAACATGGCTGACAGCTACTAGAGGTGACTGATCACTTACCAATGCCAGTTATGGGCTCGGTTTGATACTTGACTGGGGAACTCCAGAAATTGAGTTCGCCGATTATCACGAGGGCCAGGACTCCGGCACCGTACATTGGTACTGCGATGACGCTCAAGAATTTCCTGATAACAGAATTGACTCCCTTCATCTCCCTAATGGTGGCGCCATTGGTGCCTTCAATAGACTTATCGTCAGCCTCTGGAGTAGAATTTTTCTTCCAGTTGATCTCCACGATCTTGTTCCACATGGAGACCAGTGAAAGAACAGTCGGAATACAACATGCCGCTGCCAACAGGACACCCGTGCCAAAAGGCAGATAGAATGGAGAGGGGATGACATAGATGTTGCTTGTTGAGGCTCGCCGTAAGGGGGAGTAGGGACCTAGGTCCTCGGAGCAGGTAAGACGGCAGGTGGTGTTATAAGAGAAATTTTTGGCATTGGAAAATACGGGGTTGTTGAACTCATCGTGAGTGCATTCGACGGGCGTGATGCGGAAGAACTCGATAGTTAGGCACACCAAGCCTTTGCGGGGAAACAATCAAGAATGAGCATGTTGTTTGTTCGAACATAGAACGAACAACTTACCAATGAAAAGAAGACTAGACCACAAGAAGATGAGGTTCCGTGCAGGGTCAAAGAAGTATGTCCGGGAGAACTGAACGGTCACTGGAGCAGCTAAGACGCCTATCGAGCACAGCTGGAAGGCACCATAGACATCCATGTCAACAGCACCTTGAGCATAAAATATTTAGTTAGCTTGAACTGAAGTAGCAAGATGTCAGTGGTCTCACCATTGACATGCACAGCAGTGAGGACGATGCTGTGGACAGCGGCAATAGCCGGGAGAACCAGCGCAGCGGCCAGGCACGAGTGCCTGAGCCACGTTTGTTTCGGAGCAAAGACGCATGCTGCTACGAGGACATAGTATCTATACATATATAGATCTTAGTATATATGATCGATGTTAGATGGGTTAAGTTTAAGCTTAAATAAAGGGCCCAGGGGGGGGTCTTGTGGGGGAGATCCCGGCATTTGCGAGGTTGGGGGATATGTGGGCATGGGGAAAGCGTACAGCATACGTGAGCCAAAGCCGTACTGGCCTGAAACGGGCCAGGCGCAAACAACCTGTAGAGAATTACCACTGCCAGTTGCGCTGCTCTCCGTCATCGGGGAAGACCATTCTTGATTCAAAAGCAGTGTCGACGGGGCCATGAGTATGACGGGCTGCCCAAATGAAACTATGGGTGTCTAAGTGGAGAAGAAAACGGTCGACTGCCATCTTGGTTTCAAATGCTTTCTTATGCTGACAAGACTCATAGCCACATCGTCGTAGTACAAGAGAAGAGGGTAAGCTGACAGCCTCACTTGTCTGATTGGATTTCACATCAATCCAGATATGGCACTCGGTCAGGCATAAGGTCAGCTGGATCAGCATGTACGCGAATAGGACATCCGTATTTTCTCTCGGAATTCGGTGAAAGTTAATGCGTGCCATGGCGCCCCAAACGGACTATAGTTTTTCTTTCACTTTTATTTGTTGAAATTTTTTCGGCTTCCGAACCGCTTAATCAAAAGTAGCCTATTCCTTCGGGTTATAGATGATCCATTATATTAGTCCTTCTTGGCCTGCATTAGCTTTCCTCGAATTTCTAGAGTTAATACGTTACTGTGCAGCCTGTTCGGGTACAGTATCCGACATGTCGACCGAAGCCCCGGTCTTACTGCACCGCCCCCGCTCAAAAGTGTGAGATTTTGTCGATCCCGAAAGCGCCCCATTTTGGAACATCCCCAAGGACTAACGCCACTAGATTCGTGAGAAACTTTATGTCCGCGAGATGGCAGACTCGCAACATCTCAATGACGATGGTCTCGACAGAGATTCCAGCCAGATTAATAACTGGCGTTCCATCGTAACGCTTATAGTATTCGTTATCACCAGTGAGTTGACATCAGCAGCTCGTACATAAGTCAACTGACCAGTGTCACCAGATATCACTGTGATTTCCAACTTTCACCTTCCCATCTATGTGCCTCTGTCACTATACAATGGCATCTTCGATACGCTGAGCACCTTGCGCTTGATATCGCCGAGGCCACGTCATGATGTCGACGCCATAGACACCGGCTCTAAAAGTGGTGGAGGTGGGCGCCGGCACTTCGCACAGCTGAGATTTCCTATGGACATGGTGACGGCCCCCTTAATAGCAGATCTCTTCTTACTTGCCATTCTGGCTATTGGGCGGGAGGAAGTGCATGACGGGACTATCGGCGCCAATAACATCTCACCGATTGATATCATGGCTTTTTTCTTGACCTTATCATACATTGCCATCTCGATTGACGCGTCTGGTCTAGTCAGGTTCTTAGCCTTCAAGGTCCTCCAAAAGGGAGGCAAGGTTGGCCACAGATTATTCTTCTACCTATACGCCTTCTTCTTCGCCTTTGGCAGCTTCGTTGGGAATGATCCCATCATTCTGTCTGGCACCGCCTTTCTCGCCTACATGACCCGCGTGTCAAGCAATATCGTCCACCCCCGAGCCTGGATCTACAGTCAGTTCGCCGTCGCCAACATTGCTTCAGCCATCCTTGTCTCCTCTAACCCGACCAACCTTGTACTTGCCGGCGCTTTCAGCATTAGGTTCATCGACTACACTGCCAACATGATTGTCCCTACTGTCATCACAGCCATTGTTCTGTTTCCCTTCCTGCTCTACTTCATCTTCGCCGACAGGAGGCTTATTCCTATCGAAATCAGGATGCACGAGCTCTCGGACGCTCAAAAGGCTAAGCCGGCTGTGAATCCGAACATCCCACATGCTCGGGGAGAGCTTGAAGAGCAAGAAAACGACCCCGGCGGGAACGACCAAGCCAAGAGCCTGCCGCTCGAAGAGATTATGAACCCCTTCCTTGACAAAGGCGGTGCGGCCTTCGGGGCTTTCGTTATGGCTGCTACGTTAATCACCGTTTTGGCTCTCAATGCTGCCAGTCAGGATGGCCATGAGCGCCCCATTTTCTGGGTGACGCTTCCAGCCGCGTTCGTGATGTTTGTCTGGGATGTTGCCTTTGGATGGTTGCATCGACACGAAACGCGCGAAATCGCTCGCAAAGGTCGAGAGGAAATTCAGAAAGTCCGAGAGGAGCGAGCAACCAGAGAAGAAGCGCAGCGAGCAGGTCTAGAGAGCCAATGTCAAGAAGGTGCTCTCGAGCCGTCTCATCCACCCACCGCGCAATCTCCTACACGGAGTAGGCAGGAAAGTCCCCCTACACCTATGGTCCTTGTTTCTGAGCCCGTCGACGGTCTCGCTCCCGCCGAGTCAGCACGTGAACTTGACAAGGGAGTCCCTCAAGTCACATCTGAAGATGCGTCATTGTTGAACGAGACATCATCAAACGGCACAACAGAAATGCCGGATGGGGCATATAAGGTGTCTCCAGAAGACCCTAACGAGTTACCGTCAAGGTCAACAGACAGCATATTTGGTGGAGAGACAGATGAGAAAAGACCGAAGCGAGATATAGAGCTCCAGAGGCGTCCCTCATGCAACACTGCACTTGAACAACAGCCACAGCAAGAAACTCTTGCATCCCTTATAGAGAAGGCATACAGTTGGTGTCAGGAGACGTTCCCTACAGCAACGGTGGTAGTGACACACCTCCCATTTGCTCTGGTTCCATTCGCACTCTCAATGTTTGTCCTTGTTCAAGCTTTGGTCACTAAAGGTTGGGTCCGAGTCTTTGCTTACGGATGGGACCATTGGGTCACCAGGACGGGGACCGTCGGCAGCATCGGCGGCATGGGCTTTTTATCCGTGATTCTGTGTAATGTAAGTCTTTGCTTGGTCGCATGCGTAGCCCCCCTCCAAACATGACGAACTAACCATCCTCCCCCGGGAAACTAGTTTGCCGGCACCAACATCGGCACCACGATCCTGCTCTCCCGCGTGATTCAGGAGTGGGTGCAAATCCGCGAAAACAGCAACACACGCATCAGCGACCGGACGTTTTGGGGGACGGTATACAGCATGGCCATCGGTGTCAACTACGGTGCGTTCAGCACCGCGTTCAGCGCGTCGCTAGCTGGTCTGCTGTGGCGGGACATCTTGTTCCGAAAGCACATCCGCGTGCCGAGTCTGGAGTTCGCGCGTGTGAATTTGCCCATCATAGCCATCGCCATGGCCATCGGGTGCACCGTGTTGATCGGCGAAATATACATCATGAGGGGTGATGAACCTTATAGTTATAGATAGATACACCGTGCTTTAAGATACGTAGGATCCATGATAACGAGTGTACCATCGGCTGCTGAACATATGCGGAACTGATGAAGTAAATATGGCCCCTATTCAATATGGTTTGCAACAGGGGGTTGATAACACAAGCCAACGAAGTCCAAGAACCGAGTCCGGAGCTCCTAATATATAACGCGAATGCCCCAACTGTCTCTGGTACGTTCTGCCACTGGGTGGTGAAGGCGTCGACCCCTCTCTAGGCAAGCGAAAGCAAGTGCAGCCTTTGCGTATGTCACAGTTAGGCTGATCGCGGGAGAAGGTTGCATAAGGTGTGGGAAGTGTAAAATTGTCCTGGATAATCTAGGCTCTAGAGAGCAGTGGCTAGGAAGCTCTATATATAGTGTGGGAGCCCCGGAACAACGTTGTTACGCGGTCTCTACAGCTCTTAGGGGCTTTGATGACTAAGCAAGTGACCCCTATTCTGCGACACACCCCCCAGATAAGAGGGAGATGCTCCTTTAAATCTGCGATTCGCAGCTCCATATAATCCCTAGATCAGTATATCAATACAAAAAATAGCAATATAACGAATATAAACATTGTGTTACGAACCAACACCTTATCCACTTGGGCACACGGTCGGGAGGGGATTAGAACAATTGCCGACCGGAGTCACGTAACATGGATAAGGATGGATTCGTCTCATCTAAAGACATCCATGCATTTATACGATATAAATAAGGATGGATTCGTCTTATCCAAGGACATGCAATGTATGATATATACGTTTATTTCCTTTTATAACTTAAATAAAGCATTAGCTTATAAAATAATTTGATTACGCAGATTACCCTTAATAATCTGCTATTACTAACGTACCACACCAGCTCCCCGCTCACACCAGCTCGCCGCTCGTTTTTTTACTATTTCAACCATATAGCTTTAATCATTCATTTTTCAACACCAACAACATGGAACGGCTTACAAAAAAAGCGAAAATAAACCTAGCCGTTCAAGCTAAAAATCGGAACCCGAAACTTAATTATAAACGTCTTCATGCGATATATAACGTTTCCGAATCTACCTTAAGAGACCGATATAACGGTATAGCTTCCCGAGCCAATATTATCCCTAATTTACGAAAATTAACGCCAACCGAAAAAAAAGCAATTATCGACCGTATTTTTAACCTAAATACGCAAGCGTTTTTTATCCGGCTTTAGCATATTAAAAATATGGCGAATTTATTACTTACCCAGCGCGTTATAAAACGCGTTAGGGTTAATTAGGCGTCGAAATTTGTTAAACGGCAAAAAAAGCTCCAAACGTATTTAAATCGGAAAATCGATTATCAAAAAGTATTATGCGAAAATTTAAAGGTATTTCGTAAATGGTTCGAATTCGTTCGGGTTATAATCGCAAAATACGGCATCGCAAAAAAGGATATTTATAATTTTAACGAAACAGGTTTTTTAATAAGGCTTCTTATAATATCGGGCATAATAATTATAAATACTAAAAAACGTAAAAAACCTAAATAAACGTAACAAAATAATCGGAAATAAGTTATAATTATATAAATTGTTAATTCGTAAAGTTAAGCTATACCGCCATTTATTATTTTAACGGGAAAAACTTACCTTAATTCCTAATATCGTAATAACTTATTACTAACCGATTAAAAAGTCGATACTAATCCTAATAATTAAACAACAAACGAATTAAGTTTAAAATAAATTCAATATTTTGATAAACATATACGAACGCATACGAAAAAAACCAAACGTCTCCTTATCCTCGATAACCATAAAAGTTATTATTCGATCGAATTCGAAAAATATTACGCGAACAACGGCATTATTACGCTTTATATACCCGCGCATTCCTTTTATCGGCTTTAACCTTTCGACGTTTCTTATTTCTCCGTTTTAAAACGCGCTTATTCACTTTATATCGAAGGTTTAATACGACGCTACCATACTTATATCGCGAAAAAAGATTTCCTCGCCGGTTTCTACGACACGTTTAAAGCTGCCATAACGTCCGATAATATTAAATCCGGATTTACAAAAGCTGGACTTATTTTATTCGATCTTAATAACGTCCTTTCCGAATTAGAAGTTCTTCCGGTTATACCTATACCGACGGTCTCGCCGCTTACCTCCGCCGGTTTTAATCTTTCCCTTCCCGCGAAAACCCTTAAAAATATCCATAAAATAATTAAGTAAAAACGTTATTTATAAAGGAGGATTAAAAATTATCAGGGTAGCTCGCCGACAAAAATGGTAAAATCGGTTAATCTTTTAACGAAAAGTAACTTATTATTTTTACACGAAGTTGCTTTTTTTCGAAAAAAAACCGCCTAATTATACGAAACGAACCATATTTTAAGCAAACGTCGGAAAACCAAAAACAAACGTTTTCAAAAAGGAGGGATACTTACTATACAAAAAGGATAAACTTTTTTAGCCGAAAAGGAAGAGGGTGGTGAAAAAATGCAGCCAATAACGGTTAAAAGTGGTCGTCGCAAGAGGGTTAAGACGAAGGAACGGCGATATCGCGTTTACGGCAAGCCTGGACATAATGCGCGCACTTGTTAGGAAGTTATAAAGACGTTTAGCGATAAAAAATCCGATTGATTTTAATTGATTTGATATATTATGGTTAACTTATTTGAGTTTGTTGTCGTAAAGTGTTAAAAAACGAGCGGCGAGCTGGTGTGAGCGGGGAGCTGGTGTGGTACGTTAAACGTAATTATTAAATACCTTATTACTTAATTTCCTATAACATTATTACTAACATAAACCGTAAGATTAAGTTTAATAATTAGTTAAACCCCTTAGCCGTTATAAGTTATAAGCTCTTATTTAACAATGTTATTAAACTTGAAGTAATATGCCTAATATTATATCGTCCAGTAAATAGCCCGTTTTTAAGGAAATTTTTCAGATCCTTAAAGATAATATCATGAATTTCGATAACGAAGAGATTCGACTTAATCTTTCCTAGCAAAAAGCCCTACGACGATTTAACTGGCTAATTAACGCGGTTATGCAGTTTATCACCGATAAGATCGAGCTTATTAATACGTTTAAAAAAAATTCGTAACCAATTAAAAGCTTAAAGAGTAAAGTTAAAAAGATAAGTAAATATGGAATAACCCGATTAACCGGATTAGCTAATCTAATTAATATAACCTACTTAAATATGACGGCTAAGCGGTTTAACCAACTATTAAACCTAGTCGTACGGTTTATGTTAGCAGTAGTATCGTGGGAAACTAAACAATAATACGTTTAATAATTACGTCTGGTAATAGCAGATTATTAAAGGTAATCTGGGTAACTAAGTTATATTGCAAACTGGTATTATCTAGATTATAGGAAAAGTAATAAACGTATATATCCTTTTTATTAATCCAAAGTAATTTATATTAATCGCTTTTGATTATTATCGTTTATTATAATTAATGGTAAATTTTCAACCTTAATTACTTTTAATTACTAGATTTATCGTGATTAAAAGTTACGTAACCCAATCTCTTAGGACTTATCTTTTTGTAATTTCCGACCGTTTAAAAAGGCTAAGCTTTGTTAAGTTATAATACGATTTCCCCTTTCTTAGGATTTTTACCCTTAAAGATTAATTTGTTTATTTCGTGATTTTAGTAAATAACTTTCTTTTTTTGTTTTCATTTTTTCTGGTATATTTCGGTAATTAATATATTTAGCCGAATTAAAAAAACTTGTCGTAAACTTTATTCTTTTACCGCTCGGCGTGCTAATTTTGTTAAAGCTTTTAACAAATTTAGCTTTAAAGTTATGTCTTATTCGTAATATTTTTCGAAAGGATTAAAATACGAAATAATGAAAAACGTGTCGCGATATAAGGAATGTATTTTTCGAAATCGTTTTTACGATAATACTGGCATGCCGCTTTCTTCCCTACAAAATATCCGTCGTAAATACTAACGTTTTGAACGAAAGGAAACGCTTACGGAAGAACGTTTTTTGAAACTTTAACGACGTTAGTTAAAGATTTAACGTCGGCATTAAGAGGAAATAAACGAAACCCTGGCTCGTTTAATTCGGTTACGCAAGCAAAAGGCCCTAGTACGTTTAAAAGGCGTTACCATGGTTTAGCGTAACCTGCAATCGTTGGACGAACTGGAAGAATAGGAAAAAGGTAAGCAGGCTGGGTTGGAGGCTAGCGTGGCCATGCTGGCGTAGGCTCTTGGTCCGGTAAACTGGTCGGGTATCGAAAATACCAACTGGTCCGTTATCAATAATATTAACTGGGGTGCCGTTATTAATAACTCCGGTATTATTAATGAAAACTTTTTAAAAGGCGTTAGGCGTTTATAAAGGTTTTAACGGGTTTTCAGATATTTTCAGAGTTTGGGTAATTTTTCCATTTAACCAGGTATTCGGTAAGTCCGTTTTTCTTTCGTATGTTTAGGACTTTTTCTGTTTCATACGTTAATGTATTTTTTTCTGCCTTTTTTTTATATCTTGTATTAACTTTAATGGTATTTGCTGTTAATTCGAATAAGGAAACATAAAAAACTGGATAAAGTTTAACCTTAGGTAACAGTTTTAATTAATAATTATTTTCTGAAATTTTCTTAGTAATTTTATATAATCCGATATATTTAAAGTTAAGTTTTTTGTTTAATCGCTTAATTTGGATGTTTTTAGTAGCTAAGTAAACTATTTTTCTTTTTTAAAAAATTAATCCCTTTAACTTTTTTTAGTTATAATACTTCCTTATTTAGTTACGTACGAATTCAAGTTTTATCTTTATTTTTGCGTATAATTGCTCAAACTATTCTAATATAAGGATTGCTTTAACGTTAATAAGTCCTTTACGTATATCTTTGTAAATTTTTGGTATAAAACCAAAGTTAGCGTTTATTAGAGTTATTTTGGTACTTTCGTAATAACTGATATTATAGGTTAATTACGCGATAAATAACTTTTGGACTTAATCGTTTTGTTCGTAATTAATATAGCATCGTAAATAGGTTTTTAATATTTGGTTAATTTCTTTTACTTATTTATTTGTTTAAGGTTTAAATGCGTTAGATGATTTGTAATTTAGGCCTAATTACGTTATAAGTTTTTATCAAAACTTCGAAATAAATGTCGTTTTTTTATCTGAAATAATTTTCGTTAGTAATTCGTATACTTTTAAGATGTATTTTAAAAAAATATAAGTTAATTATTTGACGTTTATGTCCTTACTATATGGTAAAAAAAAAGAATTTAATAAATCGGTTAACGATTATAAAGATATTATCGTAATATATACTTATGGCTGGATTTTTTAAAAGTAAAAATTTAGTAATAAAATCGAAAATAACTAAATCTTATAATTGCTTTATAACTGGTAATGGCTGTAATTCTCCGTATAGCTTATGTCGTCGAGTTTTTGCTTTATTATAAATATAGCATTATTATCATATTTCTATTATTATTAATTTTATTCTAAGAAAGTAATAGGTACGTTATAATCGTTTTAAGGTTTTATGGATCCTTAGGTATCCGTATAGCTAATATTCGTATATGTCTTTTATTAATATTTCCTAGTATTCTTTTAGGATTTGTATTTTTTCCATTTTTTTGTTTTTAAGTAAATTATTGTTATATTCCTGGATTTTCTAGTATGAATTAAGGGGTGTTGTTTTAATTATTGCTATCTGTGGTAATTGCAGGTATATTTTTGGCATGGTATCGAAAGTTTAATAATTAACCTTAATTACTTTTTTTTCGAGGTCTGGTTTTCGATTAAATACATCTATTTTACCGTTTTTTAATCCTTTCTGATAGATGATAATAAAATCGTATTTTGCTAACTTTTTAACGTAACGTAATTATCGTCCTGTACGTTTTTTAGTGGTAATAAAGCGGGTGAGGTTTTTGTAATCGGTATACACCTTAACTTAATGCAGGTTTCCGTTAAAGTAATGTCTGAATTTTCGGAAGGCTTTAATAATAGCCATAAATTCTTTATCGGGAATGGCGTAATTTAACTTTGCTTTTTTAACTTGTAAAAATAAAAGGCGATAAGGTATAAATGGCCTTAATCGTTACGGTATTTTGTTATTGTATTTAAAACGTAATCCGAAACGTCGGTTTTAAGTTTAATTAGGTAGCTTAGGTTATATATAATTAATACTGGCTTATTGGTAATCGTTTTTTTAATCTTTTGAAAAATTGTTTCCGTTTTTAGTATCCAAAAATATTTATTTCCTTTTTTTGTTAAATTGAATAATGGTATAATTATTTTGTTAAAATTTGGAATAAACTTTTTATAATAATTAGCGAATCCGAAAAAGGTTTGTACTTTTTTAACGGTGGTGGGTATTTTTTTATTTCTGTACTGTAGCGATGTTTTTAAGGTTTATCTTAATATATCCTAAATTAATGATATGTTTTAAAAATTCCACTTTTTGCATATGGAACTGGCTTTTTTCGTTGTTAATTAAAAGGTTGGCGTCTTGTAGGGTTTGGAGAACTGGATGAACGTATCTTATATGTTCCTTTTTATTTCTCGCATAAATAAGAATATCGTCGAGGTAACAAATAATGAAAATATTTAAATATTGCCTAAATATATGGTTAACTATTTATTAAAAGGTTGTTAATACGTTTATAAATCCGAAAGACATAACGAAATATTTAAAAAGTCCGTATTTCGTCCTACAAGTTATTTTTTATTTATGTTCTGACTTAATGCGAATTTGATTATATCCTTTTTTAAAATTTAGGCTTATAAATTAATTGGTTCCGTAAAGGCGATCTTTTATTTCGTTAATTAGGGGTAACGGTATTCTGTTTTTGACTGTAATATCGTTTAATTATTTATAATTAATAATTAAGCGTAATTTCTCATTTTTCCTTAGTATAAAGAATATGGGGTATTCGGCTGATAAATTGGAACGTTATATGTAACCCTTCCGAAGCTTGTTTTTGAGGTATTTACGTAATGCCTGTAATTTTGTTTTATTAAGGTTGTAGATTAGGTAAAATCTCGTCGATGTTCCGTCCTTAAGGATTATCTTATGGTCTTATTCGCTATATTTTGGTAATTTCGTTTCGAATTCCTTTTAAAATAATCGTTTAAATTTGTGGTACTGTGGAGGTATATTGGCCATGGTTTCTGGCTTTAAGGGCTGATGCTATAAATAATCGTTTATTTTTCGCAGCTTTGTTTTAATAATGGCGATAATACATCTTATTTTTTGGTAATGATTTTGTTTTTTTTCATGTTTTGTTCTTATGGGTAGTAAGGTTTCTGTCGTATCCTTATGCCTGCATTCGTCGTTATTTTTGATCGAATGTTAAGATCTTTTTATATTTCTTTTCTTTTTATTAAGTGGATATAAAGCGAACTTTATTTGGCTAGTCGTTTAATCGATTAAGGGGTTGTATTAGTACAGCCATAGTTTTCCGAGGATTATGTCGTAGTTCTTTATTGGAACGATGTCGAAATTTGCTGTTTGGTTTCGTCCGTTAACAAAGATCTTAAGGTGATTAATCTTGCGGCTGATCTTTCCGTTATCGTAAGTGAATGCCTGATTTTTTTGCGTTTTCGGTAATGTAGGGTTCCATCTTTTCCTTTTATGATAGTCGAAATTGGTTAACCATATTTAGCGTGATATAGTTACCTTCTGTTGCTTCGTAATCCATAAATGCGGTAAACTAGTATGTTCTAATTCGTATTTGCAGGGTAATAAGGTTATCCTTGGGTCCTATCGTCGCGTTTAAAGCCTTTTTGGAAAGCTTCTGCTGGCTTTTTCGGGTCTTATCATCTTGCGGCTTTTTTATAGATAACGTTTATCTTTTAACTTATCTTTTAACGCCTTAATGCGTTCTTGATTTTGTACGTTAAGGGTTTTCAGTTACTTTAGTTATTCTTCCTATCTGCGTAAAGTAGCTTCGAGTAAGAGGATTTATGTTTGGAAGTCTTTTTTGATAATATACTTTGGTTCGGGGGTTTTTTATCCCTTTTATCGTGCTTGGAACTAGGCGTCGTATTACCTTATATTTTCGTTTTTCTTTTTTATTTCGTATTTAATATTTTACCGTTTATCCGAGTTATCCGTAAAGGTTAAACGAAAGTTTAAATTAGTAATTACTTTTAAGGATGCTTTTATAATTATTTAATACATTTATTCCTTTTTTGTCTTATAATCGCATTAACCGTAATAGCATATAAGGTCCTTATCGGGGCAACTCTTTTTTTCGGGTTAATTTATTATTGCCGTAATAATGTTAATGGTATCTTCCGAGGCGAACGTTTTTAAGTATCTATACTATCGTTAATCCCTAGCGTTTTTCCCGGTTTTATTATGAAAGTCGAATTTTTGGTTATATATTTGCGTAAATCGTATTTTAATGTACCGTTTTCCTTTTATATGTCTTAGGCAATAAGTGCGTTTACATTAAATAGCATGAAGTTTTCCGTATCCGTTTGGTTATTTTAGTAATAGGTTTTTATTCTAACCTTGGTATTCCTTAATTTATGCGTTTAGTTCTAATTGCTCGTACCGCTGTCGCCGCTTTTTTTGAGAACGGGAAAGTAGTTTGTCCTTTAAAAGTTTTTTTTATTCGTCGTACTCTTTTAATTATTAGGTTATTATAAGTCCTATGGTAGGGGCTCGTTATTTTTAAATAACCGTTTAAGATAGCTTTTTTACCTTTTATAATTTTTGTTATACTTTCTTAGGGGGATTATGGTTATCCTTAATTTTAATTATGTTAATTAATTTATTATCGTTTTTTTAATTATTCGCGGGGATCCCTGGGAAACCGGTATTTAGGTGTTCTGTTGTGGCCTTTTTGGTGCCTTGCATTAATAGGCCTTATGTCTTATTTTGTTGCAGTTAAAGCATTTAATAATGTAAGAGTCGCGTTATTAAACTGCGCCTAATTTTATGGGTCCTGGTACCGTTCCGTAGGATATGTTAATTCCTTATGGTGTGCTGGTACTAGGGGGGTGCCTTAGTTTGTTGTTTTGTTGGTCCTTAGAATGTCGAGTTTTCCAGGCGTATTGCTGATCGTCGATCTTGATTATCATGGCGATATAATCCATCAACTTTTCGGGGCGTTTATCCTTAAATAATTCTTTTTACATTTTTTTAGGCCATTAAAAAATGTAATTATTAATATTTTTTATCTTTAATTAATTTTCGAAGTTAATTAAATAAAGAAGTTGCCGTATTTAAAGGTTAATCCTTTTTACTTTAAATTCTTAATCTTTTTCTTAATTTTGATCCTTTCATTTATTATTCCGAATACTTTTTTTTTAATTTTTCCTTAAACTTTTTATAATCGCTATAAATATTCGTAGTTTCCGCGGATTTTTATTAGGGAAGTTTAGTAACCCATTTACGAAAGGTAGGTTTAAACTAAGTAACCGCGTTTCCGGTTAACTATTTTATAACAAACTAGATTCGAAAAGTAAATATAATAAGTTTAATAAAGAAGTACTTAAAGTAGGTACGGCATTCCGTAAAAAACTGTTATAACTTGGTAGTAGTTCCGTCGAAAGGGGTAAGCTTAATAGGCTTTAAAACTTTTCCGGATTTCTTACCGTAAGCTGTTTAAGTAGGTAATATTGGTTGCGTTGGCTGATCCGGTTGATCGGGTTGCTTTATGCTTGCTTGTTTTGCTAGTTCGACTTTCTGGGCTTTTAATTGTTCGCGCGTTTCCTTAAGGGTATTGGTGAGCTCGATTTTGTCGTTGGTAAGTTGAGTAACCGCGTTGGTTAGCTAGTTAAGTCGGCGCAAGGCCTTTTCCTAGAAAAGATTAGGTTAGGTCTTTTTATTATCGGAATCCATAAGGTTATCTTTAAAGATTTTAAAAGTTCCTTTAAGGACGGGTTGCTTACTGGAAAATATAATATTAAAGGTATTACTTAAAATCTAACAATATTATTAAATAAGAACTTATAACGTATAACGGTTAAGCGGTTTAACTAACTATTAAACCTAATCGTACGGTTTATGTTAGCAGTAATATCATAGGAAATTAAGTAATAATACGTTTAATAATTACGTCTGGTAATAGCAAATTATTAAAGGTAATTTAGGTAATTAAGTTATATTACAAGCTAATATTATCTAAATTATAAAAAAAGTAATAAGCGTATATATCCTTTTTCTTAATCCAAAGTAATCCATACTAATCGCTTTTAATTACCATCGTTCGTTATAATTAATGGTGATCCCTTAGCCTTGATTGCTCCTGATTACTGGATCCATCGTGATCAGAAGTCACGTGACCCGATCCCCTAGGACTTGTCTTTCTGCAGTCTCCGACCGTTTGGAGAGGCCAAGCCTTGCTGGGTCATAACATTAAATAACTTACGGCAAGCAGACCGGGGAAGTTTTAAAACCTACTAAGCTTACCCTTTTCGATAAAACTATTATTAAGTTATAACAGTGCCTTATAAAATGCCGTATTTACTTTAAATACTTCCTAATTAGATTCGCAATACTTACGTTTCGAATCTAGTTGGCTATGAGACAGTTAATTAAAAACGCGGCCACTTAGTTTAAACTTACGTTTCGTAAGTAAGTTACTAAACCCCTTTAATAATGGTTTGCCGAAATTATAGTTATTTGTAACGATTACGAAAGATTTAAGGAGGAATTAAGAAAAGTATTCGGAATAATAAACGAGAAAATTAAGGTTAAGAATAAAATTAAGGATTTAAAGTAAAAGAGATTAGTTTTTAAATACGGCAACTTTTTTATTTAACTAACTTCGAAGATTAACTAGGGATAAAAGGCACTAATGGCCACGTTCTTCGACGGCCTAAAGAAAAAAGTACAAAAAAACTGTTCAAGGGTAAACGCCCCGAAAAGTTGGTAAATTATATCGTTATGGCAGTGAAGATCGACGATCAACAGTACGCCTGGAAAACTCGACACTCTAAGGACCGGCAAAACAACAAGCCAAGGCATTTCCCTAATAGTAGCACGTTACGAAGAATTAATACATCCCATAGAACTGTTACAGGAACAGGGGTTCCTGTTGAGACTTACCTTTGAGGACTAGCGTGGGGCTGCCACGGCTAATCCTCGGTTGGGAGGCTTGGCCTCCTAAGGCAGTGATCTAGTTAATCTAGGTGATCTAGGTGATCTAGGTGATCTGGACTAGATTACGTAGATCACATAGATCACATAAATCCACGACATACTTATTGAAAGAGAATTGGATATATAACGAACCTATCTCCTCTGTAAATAGCACTTATTTAGTTTTCGCTCTTTAGCTATCAATCTAAGCCTATAGCCAGAGGCAGTTGTTCTTTACTGTAAGAAAAGTCTTTAAACGTTTTTAACGAATAAACCCCTAGTAAGTTATTCCTCGCCCTGTTGTTACCTGCAAATCAAGACCCCATTTCGGATATCGCTTATACTTCCAGGTAAATGTATGACAAGTTCGTGACATTTTGATAGCTTTTTGATTAATAGCCGGTGGATGATTCCAAGCCCAGTCGGGCATAAGCTCTTTTAAACTTAGTAAAGACGATATTACAGAACGACGTTCAGAAGATAGACAGTATATCCGATCCCCGTTATAAGTTAATAAGGGATTAATAACTAGATTAGATAATTTACCCCCTATCGAAAGAGCTTTTTAATTATTTAACTATATTATGCCTTTTATAACCCGAGGTAAGGGAGATCCTTCTTTTTCTTAAACCCAGCATCCAACTCCGGCTTTAAAGGATATTATTAAGGTTTAAGGAGATTCGGAAATGGAAGAAAAACTAAAGGTCCAGGAACCTTAAGGCCTAAAGAGAAAGGAAAAAGTGAAGATCCTGTTGCGCAAAATTTAAACCCTAAAGAAAGATAAAGAAGAAAGACCTTAACCTCCCAGAAAAAGGATGGCTTAATTTACTAAAGGAAGGGAGAAAAGAACTTTAATACCTTTATTATTCGGCCTTAATCGATACCGCGAAGCTATTATCCCACCCCCCAGCTATTACGGAATGCCGGAAATTAAAGGTTATAAATTAATTACCTTAAAGCCCTATAACGGAATTATAAACGTAAAAGGATTTTTCGTCTAACCTAGAACTTATCTTAAGTTTTACCAAAGTTCCTTAATAGAGGATTATTAAAAGGTAATAGCCATCTTTTAACTGCTTGCTAAACAAGTTCTTTTATAATTCGAACTTATTATAAAGGATTACCTGGAGAACTACCCTAAGAAATTTTGAAATATTACCAATTATATCTTTAACGATTACCGATATTTTAAGGACCGAATACGAGCTATGTTTGGAAATCTCAATAAAGAATAATACATAGTAAAACAACTATACCTTCTTCATTAGATCAAGTTAGCAGCAAAATATACGACGGAATTTAACAACTTAACTGCAATTTCCAATTTACCTAAAAGCGCGTTATTTTATCCCTTTTACGATAGCTTAAAACCTTAAGTTAAGGATAAAATATATATGGTACCTAAAACAGGATTTTTTAAGAAATATACCGATAACGCAATTATTGCTAACCGACGTACCGTTAACCGGTACCTCGAGAAAAAAGGAACCAACAGACGAAATGACGATAAAGGCTTTAACAGCCGAACCAAGAAGGATAAGGGCAAGTTTTAAAAGGAAGCAAGCACCGTTTCGAAGGAGCCCAAGAAAGACAAGTCCGACATAGAATGTTTTAACTGTAGCAAGAAGGGATATTTTAAAAGCGAGTGCCGCTCTTCCGCCAAAAGGAACTTTAAAAAGGAAGAGATTCCTTAACCCCAGAAGAAAGCCAGAGCGGCTGAATAAGAAACCGACAGTGAGACAGAAGAGGAAGAGAAAGAAGTCAGTTCGAGTTCCTTGCAGCCAGAATTCACCATTGCCACCATCACAAGTCAGAAAACGCCAGAGGCCTTCGAAAATAAGGTATCGAGAAGCCCCAACTTACAAGACCTTATGCAAGGCAACAAAGGGACTACGCAGCCAGATCGAAATTCCACTCCAATACAAGAACAGCACATTCAGAGCCATGATCGACTTAGGAGCCGAAGGCAACTTTATCTCTCCCGCGGCGGTAAAAAAAATACCAAGTTCCTTAAAGACATAAACTGAAGTCCTATAAGTTACAAACAATAGACGGAAGCCTATCCAAGTATAAAAACGGACGAATTTTGCGAAAAACTAAAGAACTTTCCGTTTAGATTTAAAGATATTAAAAATGAATTTCGTTAAATATTGCCGACATTTCCGGATATAACATCACCTTGGGAATGCCGTAGGTTAAGACCAGCAATCCATATATTAACTGGAAACATTAAACATTTTCCTGGGAAAGCAATAAGAAGCCACCCGAAAAGGACGAGCAGGAAATTTGCTATATTATCAAAGAAATGTAAGTGCTAAATTAAGCCGGAACAGTACCACCTAAATATCGAGGATTTAAAAATTATTTAAAAATAAAAAGAATTATAAATTACCATTATATAAATAATAGGATTACCGAATACCTATTAAGGAAGGATATTATCCCAAACTTTATAAGATTTACCATATAAATCCTAAAAAGTTAAAGGTTTTATAAAAGATTATTTAATTCGATCTAAAAAAAAGATATAATCGACCCTTTAACGTTTTTGCTAGATATCCCGTCCTTATAATGCTAAAAACCAAGGATGGAAAGCAAAAAATCGATAAGGACGGAAATCTAGTTCTTTAAAAAAGTAATCGATTATAAATAGCTAAACGACATTATAATTAAAAATGAATACCCTTTAACCTTTAAGAACATACTGAAAAAAAAACGTTAAAAAAGTTAAATAATTTATTATACTTAATTTTCGAAACGGTTATTACCGTATCAAAATGGCTAAAGGAAAAGAATAGAAAATGGTATTTAGAACGATATACGGACTTTACGAATACCGAATAATGCCCATAGGATTTATTAATGCTTCCGCCAGTTTATAACGCCTAATTATAACCGCTTTACGGAAATATTTAAATAAGTTTATATTCGTCTACCTCGACGACATTCTTATTTATCTCGAATTTTTAAAAAAGCATAAATAGCATATGGCTTAAATACTCTAAACTTTGGGTAAGGCAAATATCCGAATTAACTTAGCTAAAAGCATATGGCATATATAAAAGCTAAACTTTGTGGGATATATACTTACTTCCGGCTAAATTCAGATTTAACGTTTTAAAATCAAAATAATTAAAGATTGGTCCATCCTTAATAAGGCGACCGTTACCGACATCCGGCAGATTTTAGGATTTACGGGATACGTACGAGGCCTAATTAAGAAATACGGAGATATAGTTAAACTATTGACGACACTTATTACTAAAAAGTACGTTGGTAAGGAATTTAATCTTTTAAAGGATGTAAAAAAAGCAATTTAAATTTTAAAGGACGTAATCACTAATGGACCCATAATGAGACTATTTAACGTAGATAAAAAAAACGCCTAAAGACGAACGCCTTAAATTACGTATTAGGTACCGTTTTAAAATAACTAAAAGGTAACGACAAGTGGTACTTAGTAACCTATTATTTGAAAGCGCTTAAAAATGCAAAACTTAAATATCCGATTTATAACAAAAAACTGCTAGTAATTATTAACGCTTTTAAGAAGTGGGAGCCCTTTTTCAGCGGAACTAAAAAGCCTTTTAACGTTTATTCCGATTATAAAAACCTTACCCGGTTTATGAAAACATAAGAATTAAATAAACGGTACAAAACTTGAATAATTTTCTTATTAAGGTTTAACTTTAAAATACATTATATTAGGGAAAAAGAAATATTTAGGCGGATATTTTAAGTCGTAAAGGCAACTATGATCTTAAGGTTTCCAGACGAAATATGCAGTTGTTATAATATAATAAGGATGGTACTGTATAATTATGCGAAATCCTAAAGAAACCAACCCCTGAACTTTTAACAAAGTTTCGAAATTTTTACGATACGAACGAAAGAAAAGAGGTCTAACAGCTAAAAGGATAGCCAAAAGATTAGCTACTGTATTGGTAAGATTTACGTACTTAAAGATTAATAAGAATAATTTATGAAAGAATTTTACGAAGATTTACTTTATGGATATTAAGGAATTTTTAAGACCACCCGATAGTTATAGGAAAAGTACGACTTCCCAGAACTGCGCCGAGTAATTAAGAAGGTTGTCAAGAATTGCAATATCTGCAATCAGGCCAAGGTAGCACGCCATAAGCCTTATAGGCTGCTGCAACTTACTAATATTCCTGACAAAGTATGGAATACCAGAGCTTGGGATTTCATCACCAGCCTTCCTTTATTTAAAAACTTAATTACTGAAGTCGAATACGACGGAATCTGGGTAATCGTTAATAAACTTACTAAATATAGGTACTTCTTACCCTTTAAAGTAATTATAACAGTAAAATAACTGGCTTACGTATTTATCCGACATTACCTCGATAAATACGGAATACCAGAAAGGACTATTTCTAATCGAGATAAGCTTTTTATATCCAAGTTTAGCATTACCTTTTTTAACTAAATAGGTGTTAAGCTTAGGTTTTTAACAACCTATCACCCTTAAATAAATGGTTAGATAAAATAACTAAACTAAACCCTGGAACAGTACCTCCGAAGTTATGTTAATTACCAGCAAAACAATTAGGTAAAACTATTACCACTGGCATAAGTGGCTTATAATACGTTTATTAATGAAGATATAAGCGTGTTCCCCTATATAGCTATGTAGGGATATAAGGCAGTAACCTAACGACCAGAGTAATCGATACACAAAATTCCTATAATTACTATTATAACTTCCCGAATAGAAATAATGGTAACTAAAATTAAGCCGATATAATCCCGCTTACGAACCGAGTTACGTTTTTTCCAGCGAGAAATGGCCCAATATTATAACAAATAGAGAATTAAAGGACCAGTTCTAATAAAGAAAAATAAAGTCTACTTGTTACGTTAAAGATAAAACGTAACGTTAAATATTTTATAAATTAAGACTAAAAAACCTAACGATAAGTTTGATTTTAAAATGTTTAATCCGTTTAAGATTAATAAAGTTATTTCCAAAATTAATTACCTACTATTATTACTTAAGATAATAAAAATATACCTTATTTTTTACATTTCTTTACTTATATTAACACGTAAAAATACCCCGTTAAAGATAATCCTAAAAATCGAAAAAGACGATAATAAATACGAAATCGAAAGAATATTAAACTCCAGAATGGTTAAAAATAAGATCCAGTACCTAATTAAATGGGAAGGATATTTATACGAAGAAAATATTTGGGAACCACTTAATTACCTAACGAATACGATAAACCTGGTTAAAACGTTTTACCGGCAGAATCTTGACTAACCGTCTTTAGCGCAGCCAAGGTCGCAAGCAATAAAGGTCCCCCGCTTAAATTCAACCCCGCGGCGTTTTAATCGAAAAAAATAAACGCCTCCACGATAGTATCTATTTCGAAAACAAGCTGCGCTTATTTTACGTCCACGTAACCCCGCCTTTTTTTCAATCTCTTTTGTTCCTTTAATTAATCCAGTTCGTACCCTTTTTTTAAGATAAATACCGCTTTTCTTTTCAGTACCTTTTATTAAAAACGCAACGGTTTTAACCTTCCAACAAGTTTTAACGATTTTTCGTTTTGTTTATAACGCTTTTTCTCTGTCGCCTCCTAATACGTTAAAAGTTCGACCTCCGTTTCGCGTTACTTTTTTTGCAAACGTTCGCACTTTTCCCCAATCTTCATTAAGGAATTTATATCTAGTATGTCGCAGGTCGAACGCTGGCGACGGGTACAATAATCGCAACTGGAAATGTTAAACATAAAGAAGCAATTAGGCTCCCCGAAACCAATGCAATTCGAATAAAAGATAATCTTGGAGCCAAATTTTTTAATAAAATCCGTACGGTTATTGCGTACTTTGCGTTAAAGCAAACGAGGTTTTTTTTTCTTTTAAATACGGCCTGTTATGATAAAGTTAGCTTAAAATCCCCGGAAACTTCCTTTAACAAACAAAAATGTCTACCTATGGTTTTTATCTTTAGGACAAAAATCTTTGGAAAGGGGAAATAATATTACAGGAACAGGGGTTTCTATTAAGACTTACCTTTAAAGACTAGCGTGGGGCTGCTACGGCTAATCCTCAGTTAGGAGGCTTGGCCTCCTGAGGCAATGATCTAGTTAATTTAGGTGATTTAGGTAATTTAAATTAGATTACGTCGATCATATAGATCATATAGATCCACGATATACTTATTAAAAGATAATTGGATATATAACGAACCTGTTTCCTATGTAAATGGCACCTACTTAGTTCTTGCTCCTTAGCTATCAATCTAAGGCTATAGCCAGAGGCAGCCGTTCTTTACTGTAGGAAAAGTCTTTAAACCTCTTTAACGAATAAACCCTTAATGAATCATTCCTCGCCTTATTATTACCTGCAAATCAAGACCCCATTTCGGATACTGCTCATACTTCCAGGTGGATGTATGACAGGTTCGTTACAAGAACGGCATTAGGACCTATAGAATTAAACGTAATCCCGCAACGTAACCCGCGCACTATTAAGTGTTTCAACTGTAACAAAATGGGACATAAGGCATACCAGTACAAGGCACCCAAGCCACGATAAAATACCTAGATACCGGTTCCTTAAAAACCCCCCCGAAATAACTAAAATAAGAATAACCGATTAATTAACATAATTAAAATAAAAGACGATTATAATGCCCATAAGAAAGTACACCAAGGGCTTTAAAAGGTAAAAAGGTTATTTTAAGTAATTATTAAAAAACGATTAAGATTTACTATAAGATTTATAATAGCCCAATAGCTAAAGGAATACGACGGATAGAAGGAGCTTATAAGGATAAGTTATTTTCTCGTTCTCAAAAAGAGCGGCCACAGCAGTACAAACAGATGGAACTAAATGTATGGATGAAGGAATACCAAGGTTAGGACAAGGACCTGTTACCAGAACAGCCGGACCAATACGGAAGACTTTATATTATCCAATATAAACGCGCCTATTACCTCACATACATGGAAAAGTAACGATACATCGAAAAACGACTTACGAAAATATACAATGAAGAATTCGACTTCTATAATTAAAAGGAAAGCATCTTAGGAATTAACGATAATACAAACACCTAAGGATATACGCCTTAAAAGATACCGTTAATATTATTATGGTAGTAACAAATTAACCTAAAGGAAAGATTTATCCAGATAAAAGCTTTATATGCCATTTCGGATAATACAACTATAAGATAAAGGAAAAATCAGTTTATTAAATTATTATCAAGGCATCCTTAGCAATAATTAATACGTTAAACGTTCGATTAACCTTTACGGCCGACTTAAATAAGCGACGAAAAATTAAAAGCGAAATAAAAAAGAAAAACGAAAACATAAAACAATACAACACCTAATTCCAAGCATTACAAAAAGGATAAGAAGTCCCCAAACTAAAATATATTAACAGAAAAGATTTCTAAACATGAATCCTTTTAATCGATACTACTCTACGGCGACAGAAAGGATAGTTAAAGCAATTATAAACCCTTAATTAACAAAATTAAAAGCGAATTATAGCGCTAAAGAACGAATTAAAAACGAACGTTACCTATAGAAAAGCTGCAAAATAAGAAAACCCCCCAAAGCTAACAAAAGCTCCACAAAAAGGCTTAAACGTAACGATAAAAGCCAAAAACAACCTTATCACCCTGCAAGTAAAAATTAAGACCTACTAGTTTACCACATTTATGGATTACGGAATAACAGGAAGTAATTACATCACGCCGGATATATTTAACCGATTTCGACTACCATAAAACAAAAGATGGAACCTTACATTACAGAAAACGCAAAAGGTTAAGCATTCACCTACGATAACGGAAAGATCACCTGCAAAATTGATCACCTCGAAATCTTCGTTGACGGACGAAACTAAATAACAAACTTCGATATCGTTTTAATAGAACACTACGACATAATTCTTAAAGAACTATGGTTATATTAATATAACCCCTTAATCGATTAAACAGTTAACTAGGTAAAGCTTATTTTATATCTACTCGATAAAAAAGAATACGGAAGGATTTTAATATTCGATCGAAAATGGCGATAAATGCAGGTATAAGGACACAAAAGAAACGTTACAACCTATAAGAATAAAACATAAAAAAAAAGATATTATAAATGAATACGACGTATTATCGCTACCATTAAAACAAAGTTGCAAAAGATAAACGATTACTTACAACATTAACCCTTAGAACCAAAGACGATAATTAATATACCTTTACAGTATTATAGATATGAACGACTATTTCGAAAACAACTCGCAACAGAATTACCAAAACATAACGAATAAAATAATAAGATAATTCTTAAAAACGGAACATCAACTAGAGTTTTATCCAATCTATAACCTCAACGAAACAGAATTATAGGCATTACGTAAATACCTTAAGAATAAACTTTGAAAAGGTTATATACGACATTCTAGTTTATCAACCGGATACCCTATATTCTTCGTACTATATAAAAAACGGGAAACGCCATTAAATTATTAACTACAAACAGATAAACGATATCACGGTTAAAGATAGAACGTTACTACCTTTAATTAACGAAATAAAAAATCGCTTTTACGAAACAAATTAATTTATAAACTTAAATCTTAAAAGAAAATATAATTAGATTTGTATTAAACTAGGATACGAATATAAAATAACCTTTAAAACGAAATACGAACTTTTTAAGTACCTCGTTATACGTTTCGGATTTACGAACGTACCAATAACCTTTTAGCAAATAGTTAACCATATACCTAAAAAATACTTAAATATCTTCGTTATTTGTTACCTCGACGACATTCTCATTTACACAAAAAAAAAAGAAACATATAAAACACGTTTATACAATTTTTTAAGCTTTACAAAACGCCAACCTACTAATTAATACGGAAAAGAGCCAGTTTTACACCTAAAAAATTAAATTTCTAAAATATATCATCACCCCGGAATACATTAAAATAAACTCCAAGAAATCGTTGCAGTACAAAAATAGGAAACACCTATTATAATTAAGGAAATACAAACCTTCCTCGGAGTCGTTAACTATTATAGAAAGTTTATTCGAAACTTCAGCAAAATAGCTGTACCATTATCCAACCTAACAAAAAAAGGAAACAAATTCTTTTAAACGGCAAAAACGGAAACCGCTTTTTAAGAATTTAAAAACGCGATTACCAGCAAGCTAATATTAATCATCTACGACCCAAACCACTCAGTCAAACTTGAAACCGACGCCTCGGATTACGCTTTAGGCGCAGTAGCCGGACACCGCGATGATCAAGGCCACTTACACCCTATCGCCTTCTACTCTTACAAGTTAAAAGGAGCAGAGTTGAACAGCACCCTCTGACCTACACCGGAAAATCCAAAGATATAATGACAACCTAGCTGAGGACCAGAAAATGGAAAAAACACAAGTCCTAGAAGAATACCAGAAAATATTAATACGAGACATTTACGAACATCAGCGATACGGATACCCAGGGATCCACAAAACCGTAGAACGACTATAACGCACCTATTACTTTCCTAAAATGAAATTAATAATAAAGAAAGTACAACAATAATACCATATCTGCAACAAGGCAAAAACTCGACGACACAAACTATATGGAAAACTATAACCATTACCAATCGCCAAGCGACTATAAGATTTAATCACTTACGACTTTATTACCAAACTTCCACTCTTAGAAAACCCAATTACGGGCATACATTATGACAGTATTTTTATAATCGTTAATCGATTTATAAAGTTTTCATGCTTTCTAATATATAACGAAAATACTAATGGAAAACAAATAACTTACATCTTTTTAGAACATATTTTAAAAGTGTACGGATTACTAACAAAGATTATTGCAAATAAAAAAACGACGTTTACTTCGAAATTTTAGCAAGGACTTATAGCATAATTAGGCCTAAACCATAAGCTATCCAGCGTATTTAAACCCCAAACAGACGGACAAACAGAAAAGATTAACCAAATACTGGAAACTTACTTACGATATTACATTAATTACGAACAAAACGATTAAGTTCAAAAACTACCTGTCGCCTAATTAACCTATAATACCAGTTACTATAAAAGTACCAAAATGACTCTTACAAACGCCGACTTTGGTTTTATATCAAAAATTTACAAAATTATACCTAAAGGCCTTATTAACGTTAAAGTAATCCTTATATCAAAATAACTTAAATGGCTATACGCAAAAGTAAAAACAAAATTCGAATTCATACGGAATTAAATAAAAGAATATTATAACCAGAAAAGGTTAAAAAAACCAACCTTTTAAAAGGGAGAAATAATTTACTTAACTATCAAAAATATCTCAACCAAACGATAAACAAAAAACTTAACTTTAAATATATCGGCCCACATAAGATTATCAAGAAGATTTCAGAAAATAAATACTAATTAAAGCCACCATCCAAGGTAAACCTTTATCCAATCTTTTATATTTCTTTATTCCAGTCAGTAGCAAACATTATCAAAGTTAACACAGGATTCGAAAAGGAAGTAAAAGAAAACGTACCGATATCCGAAACAAAGAAAATTATAAATATACGAAAAAAAGCGGACTTACCAAATACTTAATTAAATAAAAGAACGACCCAAACTCCGAAAATATTGAAAACCTGCCAAAAATCTTATAAACGCTTAACGCCTATTAAAAAGCTTTTACCAACAAAACAGGCAAAGTTGAAAATAACTTGCCAACCAGAGTCCGCCGGAAAAGCCTAATTAACAGTCTTAGGACCAGATAGGTTCGCCACCCCGGTAGCTTAAATAACCTACGTAACGGCTTCCACCTTAACCTTTTCCTACTCCTCTAATTTATCTAACGATTACAAACTACGATTAATTATGTCGACACCCTTAGTACCAAGGAACTCTTGCTATTAACGCAACCGCCGTAAACGAACTATGGTTTTACTTATACGCTTTAAAGCCTTGTCTATCTCTTTTTACGATTACAACAGCCGCTTTTCGGTAAGGGCTTTTTCACGCTTTAACCGTTCCTTTTTTTACGAAATGTTATGCAAAGAATTAATCGGAATACCCGAACCGTCATAATCCCGCCTGTAAAGGACACAATTTTGGCAACGAACTATATTCTCCGCTATAACACATTTTTCCTTCCGTACGAAACACGCAGAATAAAGCATAATTTCGAAATCAGAATCCTCCATACCGGAAAATGACCTTTTTAGTTCCTTTTCTTAATTAAAACGTGATCACGGCTTAGCAACTCTCTTAATAATCTCTTTAAGCATGATAAGTATAATAAAAAGAAACGGAGATTTATTAATTTAGAGATTTTTAAGGGTAAGAATCATGGCAGGGAGAAATCGTGTTACGAACTAACACCTTACCCACTTGGGCATACGGTCGGGACGAGATTAGAACAATTCCCGACCGGAGTCACATAACATAAATAAGGATGAATTCGTCTTATTTAAGGATATGTAATTTACAATATATACGCTTATTTCCTTTTATAGCTTAAATAAAGTACCAGCTTGTAATATAACTTGTTTACCCAGATTACCTTTAACAATTTGCTATTACCAGACGTGATTATTAAATGCCTTATTGCTTAGTTTCCTACGACATTACTGCTAACAAATTTTTTTTGTAGTATTAAACGCTGAGGGGGTTGAGGGTTACCCATGATGTAACGGCTAAGGGGTTTAACCAACTATTAAACCTAGTCGTACGGTTTATGTTAGCAGTAGTACCGTGGGAAACTGAGCAATAAGGTCTTTAATAAATACGTCTGGTAATAGGAGATTATCAAAGGTAATCTGGATAACTAAGTTATATTATAAGCTGGTGATCTATCTAAGCTCTGGTAATAACGAGCGTATATATCCTTATCATGGCTCAAGGTATTCGAGCGGCTTAAACCCGTTTATTAATTAAATTCTCTTAAATCCCTTTACGCCCTTTTATAGCTCGGCTGGCTTAACGTTTTTAGACCAATGGGAACCGTTAAGTTCCTTAAGCCAGTTACGTGACTTTTAGGCTTAGGTCGAAGTTGGCCTCCTAAAAATCCGACTATATGTGTTATAACCAAGACCGCTAGGTTATAACACGATTTTTCCCCTTCAAAATTTTTATCCTTAAAAGTTAATTTGTTTATCTATTAATTCTGGTAAATAACCTTTCCTTTTTCATACTTATTATATCAAGTCGAATTAAAAAACGTCGTTTTCGTTAACGTACTAACGCTTTCGTTTTTTCAAAACGTATTAATCGCCTTGGTTTTACCATATCATCGAATTTTTCTTAGTCTCCTTACAAATTTAAGAACAAAACTTACAAAGCGCATTATAGTTCTAGAAAATGTACGCGTTATACCCAATACGGGGGTTCTTATAATTTATTTAATCCTTTTGAATTCAAATATAAAAAACTTATTACGGAAGAAAATCGTTTAAAATTAACGAAACGTATAACTAAAAAAGTTTAATTAAAATACAACAACATTTATCTAAATTATTTAATCGTTTAAACCGTTTACGCAAATAAAAAAAACTTTTCCGTTCCCGTGACGTCAAAATGCTTCGTCGTGATATTCAAAATACGGAAACCATAAAAAAGTTTAAACGTTTAAAAAAAAGCAGGAATAATTAGAAGCGGCGATCGCCGCAGCCCCGTCAAGCTAGGTTACAAATCCGGTCGACTAATTTAAACCTATTAATTAGTTAACTGCTAATTAGGGTACATCCATCGTTACTGGTAAAAGTTCCTTAACAGGCGCTAGGCGTTCATAAAACTTTTGGCAAATTCCCAGGTATTTTCGGAATCTAGGTAATTTTTCCATTTAATTAGGTATTCGGTAAGTCCATTCTTTTTACGTATATTTAAAATCCTCTTTGCTTCGTATATCGATATATCGTCTCCTATCTTTTTTTCGTATCCTATATTAACTTTAATAATATTTACTATTAACTTAAATAAAGAAATATGAAAAATTACATAAAGTTTAACCTTAGGTAATAATTCTAATTAGTAATTATTCTTTAAGAATTTCTTAAGAATTTTATATAATCCGATATATTTAAAGTTAAGCCTTTTATTTAACCGCTTAATCTGGATGTTTTTGGTGACTAGGTAAACCATTTTTCCTTTTTAAAAAGTTAATCCTTTTAACCTTTTCTACTTACAATATTTCTTTATCTGGTTACGTACGAATTTAAGTTTTATTTTTATCTTTACGTATAATTATTTAAGTTATTTTAATATAAGGATTGCTTTAACGTTAATAAAGCTATCGCATATATTTTTATAAACTTTTAATATAAAACCAAAATTAGCGTACGCTAGAATCGTCTTAGTGCTCTTATAATAACTAGTATTATAAGCTAATTAGGTAATAAATAACTTTTAAACTTAATCGTTTTATTCGTAATTAATATAACATCGTAAATAAGTTTTTAATATTTAGTTAGTTTTTTTTATTCATTCGTTTAAGGTTTAAAAACGCTAAATAATTGATAATTTAAACCTAATTATACTATAAATCCTTACTAAAGTTTCAAAATAAATATCGTTCTTTTATTTAAAATAATTTCTATTAGTTATCCGTATACACGTAAACTATGTTTTAAAAAGATATAACTTACTTATTTTACGTCCGTATCTTTATTATATAATAAAGAATAGGAAAACTTGGTAAATCGGTTAACGATTACAAAAATGCTATCGTAATATATACCCGTAACTAAATCTTCTA
This sequence comes from Monosporascus ibericus, assembly GCA_004154915.1. Classification (NCBI taxonomy): domain Eukaryota; kingdom Fungi; phylum Ascomycota; class Sordariomycetes; order Xylariales; genus Monosporascus; species Monosporascus ibericus. The sequence goes on from QJNU01000374.1 coordinate 57,070, forward strand.
ATAATGAAAGTTTGGTAATAGAATCGAAGGTAATTAAATCCTATGGTTGCTTTACAACTAATAATGGTTATAGTTTTCCGTATGGCTTATGTCGTCAAATCTTTACCTTATTACAAATATAACATTATTATCGTACTTTCTGTATTATTAATTTTATTTTAAGGAAATACTAAGTACGTTATAATTATTTTAAGGTCGTATAAATTCCTAAATATCCATATAACTAATGCTTATATATATCTCGTACTAATGCTTCCTAATATTCTTTTAGGACTTACGTTTTTTCCATTCCATAGTCCTTAGGTAAATTATTATTATATTCTTAAATTTTCTGGTCTAAGTTAAAAGGTGCTGCTCTAATTATTACTATCTGTCATGGTTGTAGGTATCCTTTTGATATAATATCGAAGATCTAATAATTAACCTTCATCACCTTTTCTTCGAGGTCCGGTTTTCGATTAAGTACGTTTATTTTCCCGTTTTCTAATCCCTTTTGGTAAATAATAATAAAATCGTATTCTGCTAGTTTTTCGGCGTAACGTAATTATCGTCCTGTTAATTCTTTGGTGGTAGCAAAGCAAATAAGGCTTTTGTAATTGGTATACACCTTAACCTGGTAAAGGTTTCCCTTAAGATAATACTTAAATTCTCGAAAGGCCTTAACGATAGGTACGAATCTTTTATTAACAATAGCGTAATTTAACTTTACTTTTTTTAATTTGTAAGAATAAAAGGTAATAAGGTATAGGTAACCTTAATCGTTACAATATCCGGCCATTACGCCCAAAGCGTAATCCGAGGCGTTAGTTTTAACCTTAATTAGATAACTTAAATCGTATATAATCAATACCGGCTTGCTAGTAATTATATCTTTAATCTTTTAAAAGGCGGTCTCCGTTTTTATCGTCTAAAAAAAACTTATTTCCTTTTTTCGTTAAATTAAATAATAACGTAACTATTTGGCTAAAATTTCTAATAAATTTCCTATAATAATTAACGAACCGGAAAAAGGCTTATACTTCCTTAACTATAATAAACGCTTCCCATTTTTATATTGCAATAATCTTTTTAAGGTTTATTTTAATGCATCCTAAGGTAATAATATATCCAAAGGGTTTTACTGTTTACGTATAGAACTGGCTTTTTTTATATTAATAAGTAAGTTAACGTTTTATAAGGCTTAAAGAATTGTGTAAACGTATCCTATATATTTCTTTTTGTTTTTCGAATAAATAAGAATATTGTCAAGGTAACAAATAACGAAAATGTCCAAATATTCCTTAAATATATAATTAATTATTTGCTAAAAAATTACTAATACGTTCGTAAATCCGAAAGGTATAACGAAATATTCGAAAAATCTGTATTTCGTTTTAAAGGTTATCTTTTATTTATGTTTTAATTTAATACGAATTTAATTATATTTTTCTTTAAAATTTAAGTTCGTAAATTAAGTTACTTTATAAAGGCAATCCTTTATTTTATTAATTAAAGGAACTGTATTTTATCTTTAACCGTAATATCGTTTAGCTACTTATAATCGATAACCAGGCGTAACTTCCCGTTTTTCCTTAATATAAAAAATGTGGGGTATCCGGCTAATAAACTAGAACGTCGTATATATCCTTTTCGAAATTTATCTTTAAGGTATTTATGTAATACTTATAATTCTATCTCGTTAAGGTTATAAATCGGATAAAATCTGGTCGATATCCCTTTTTTAAGGACTATTTTATAATTTTATTCCTTATGTTTTAATAAATTCATCTCGAATTCTTTTCGAAATAACCGTTTATATCTCTAGTATTATAAAGGTACGTTAGTTATGGTCTTTAGCTCCAGGGGTTAATATTATAAATGATCGTCTATCTTTTGCAACTTTATTCTAATAATAATAATAATACGTTATATTCTTTTATAGTACTTTTACTTCTTTTTATATTTTGTTCCTGTAAGTAATAAAGTTTTTATCGTCTCCTTATACTTATATTCGTCGCCATTTTCGATCAAATGTTAAAATCTTTTCGTATTTTGCTTCTTTTTGTTAAGTGGATATAAAACGAATTTTACTTAATTAGTTATCCAATCGATTAAAGGGTTATACTAATATAACTATAATCTTTCGAAGATTATGTTATAATTCCTTATCGGAACAATATCGAAATCTGTTATTTGATTTCGTCCGTTAACGAAAATCTCGAGGTGATTAATTTCGCGGTTAATTTTTCCATTATCGTAAGTAAATACCTAACCTTTTACGTTTTCGGTAATATAAGGTTTCATCTTTTTTTTCTAGAATAATCGAAATCGGTTAATTACAGCCGGCATAATGTAATTACCTCCTGTTACTCCGTAATCCACAAATACGGTAAACTAGTACGTTTTAATTCGTACTTATAAGGTAATAAGGTCGTTTTTGGCTTTTATTCTTACGTTTAAAGCCTTTCTGGGAAGTTTTTGCTGGCTTTTTTAGGTTTTACCATCTTGCGGCTTTTTTATAAGTGGCGTTCATCTTTTAACTTATCTTTTAGTACCTTAATACGTTCTTGGGTTTGTACGTTAAGGGCCTGTAATTGTTTTAACTATCTTTCCTGTCGGCGTAGGGTAGCTTCGCGTAGGAGGACCTATATTTAGAAGTCTTTTTTGCTGATATATTCTGGTTCGGGGGCTCTTCATCCCTTTTATCGTGCTTAAAACTGGGCATCATATTACCTTATGTCGTCATTTGTTTCGGAATTTTAGCTTTAATTTCTTATCGTTTATCTGGGTTATCCGTAAAGGTTAAGCGGCAGCTTAAATTATTAATTATTTTTAACGATATTTTTATAACTGTTTAATAAATCTATTCCTTTTTTATCTTATAATCGCACCATCCGAAATAGCATATAAGGTCTTTATTAGGGCAACTTTTTCCTTCGAGCCAACTTGTTATTCCCGTAATAATATTAATAATATCTTCTAAAGCGAAAGCTTTTAGATGTTTATACCACTGTTAATCCCTAGGGTCTTTCCCGGTCTAATTATGAAAGTCGAATCCCTGGTTGTACATTTACGTAAGTCGTTTTTCGATATACCGTTTTCCTTCCATATGTTTAAAGTAATGGGTACGCTTGCATTAAATAGCATAAAGTTTTCCATATCGGTCCGGTTATCCTGGTGGTAGGTTTTCGTCCTAACCTTAGTATTCCTTAATCCATGTATTTAACTCCAACTGCTTGTACCGCTGTCGCCGTTTCTTTTGGAAGCGGGAAAGTAGCTTATCCTTTAAAAGCTTCTTTTATCCGTTATGTTCCTTTAGCCATTAAGCTACTGTAGGTCCTATAATAAGGGCTTGTTCTTAAATAGCTGCCTGAAATAACTCTTTCACCTTTCGTAATCCTTGTCATACTTCTTTAAAAGGATTATGATTATCCCTAACTTTAATTATATTAATTAATCTGTTATCGTTTTATTGGTTATTTCGGCGGGGTCCCTAAGGGATTGGTATCCAGATATTCTATCGTAGCTTTTTATGTACCTTATACTGGTATGCCTTATATCTTATCTTATTATAATTAAAACACTTAATAATACGAAGATCCCGTTGTTAGATTACGCCTAATTCCATAAATCCTGATACTGTTCCAGAAGATATATTAGTTCCTTATAGCGTACCGATATTAAAGAAATATCTTAACTTGTTATTTTGCCGATCCTTCAAATATCGAATTCTTTAAGCGTACTGCTGGACGTCGATTTCAACTGCTATAGCAATATAATCCACTAATACTTCGAAACGTTTATCCTTAAATAGCTCTTTTTATATTTCTTCCTTCAGGCCGTTAAAGAACATAGTTATTAATACCTTTTATCCTTAATTAATCTTTGAAGCTAACTAAATAAAAGAATTGCCGTATTTAAAAGTTAATTCTTTTTACTTTAAATCCTTAATCTTTTTCTGAGCCTTAATTTCCTCGTTTACCATTCCGAATACCTTTTTTAATTTTTTCTTAAATCTTTCGTAATTATTATAAGTAATTATGATTTTAGCGAACCTTTATTAAAAAGGTTTGGTAACCTACTTACGAAAGGTAAGCTTAAACCAAATAACTGCATTTCCGGTTAATTATCCTATAATAAATTAAATTCGAAAGGTAAACGTCGTAAGTCTAATTAGGAAATACTTAAAATAAACACGGCATTTTGTAAGGAACTATTATAACTTGGTCGTAGTTCTGTCGAAAGGGGTAAGCTTAGTAGGTTTCAGAATTTCTCCGGACTTCTTACCATAAGTCGTCTAAATAGGTTATGCTAGCTGATCCGGCTAATCGGGTTGTTCCATGTTAGCTTATCTTTCTAACTCGATTCTCTGGGCTTTTAGCTGTTCGCGGGTTTCCTTAAACGTACGGGTAAGCTTAGCCTTATCGTTAATCAGCTGCGTAACCGCGTTAGTTAATTAATCAAGTCGACGCAGGGCTTCTTTTTAGGAAAAATTAGGTCGAATTTTTTTATTATTGAAATCCATAAGGTTATTGTTAGATATTTAATAGGTTTTCTTAAAGGCGGGTTACTTATTAAAAGATATAATATTAGGGATATTACTTAAAGTTTAATAATACTACTATATAAAAAGTTATAACGTATAACGGTTAAAAAGTTTAACCTATTATTAAATCTAGTTAACGTACGAGATCAGTACTCCGGATGGATCAGTACTCCGGATGGTTTGTGACACCTTGCAACAACTAACCCTAAATAACTCACCCATAACATATCTAATTAATTCAAATTAATCGTATTCTCTTTCGCTGACCGCATTTACAGCTTTGCAACAAGTGCACGCATTATATCAAGGCTTGCTGCGGACGCCATATTACCATTCCTTCCTCCTAGCCTTCTGGCAACCGTTATCTCCAGCAGGTATTAATAGCATTCTTTTGCTCCTACCTTTTCTGCCGGCTAAAAAAACTTGTTTATCCCGTATAGTAAGTATTCTTTTTTATTGGAAACGTTTGTTTTAATTATTTAATTACGTAGAATCGAATTGTTGCTCCGACAAGTCCTGCAATACCGCGATACGCCCTACGATGCGCTCCGCGACGAGCCCTACGACGCGCCCCGCGCCCCGGAACGTGCCCCATAACAAGCACTACGGCCTTGCCCCACAGCCTTACAACGCGCCCTACAATAAAGCCTTAAAACCTTCCGACACGACGTATTTGCGAATATCTTCCACGTATTAAAGCCGGACAAAAAACGCTTACGTATACGGGTTAGGAATTCGGTCGGTAATCGTTTTCTTATTAGTTGGCTTCAGAATTTTCGAAATAGGGGTAATATTGGCCTGGACGCGTTGAAAGGTAATCGGTCGCGTAAAGGTTGGAAGGAAGTAATGGTAATATGACACCCGCAATAAGACTTGATATAATACGTACACTTGTTATAAAGCTGTAAATGCGGTTAGCGAAAAAGAATACGATTAATTTGAATCTATTAGATATGTTACGGTTGAATTATTTGGATTAATTGTTGCAAGGTGTCACAATCCATCCGGAGTACTGATCCATCCGGAGTACTGATCTCATACGTTATACGGTTTATATTAATAATAATATCGTGGGAAATTAAATAATAAGGTTTTTAATAATACGTCTAGTAATAGCAGATTATTAAAGGTAATTTAAGTAACTAAGTTATATTATAAGCTGGTAATTTATCCAAGTTATAGTAATAACGAACGTATATATCCTTATCTTGGCTTAAGGTACTCGAACGGCTTAAACCCTTTTGTTAATTAAGTTCTCTTAACTCCCTTTAAGCCCTTTTATGGCTCGGCTGGCTTAACGTCCTCGGACCAATGAGGACCGTTAAGTTCCTTGAGCCAGTCACGTGACTTTTGGGCTTGGGTCGGAGTTGGCCTCCTCGAGGTCCGACTGTGTGTGTTGTAGCCAAGACCGCCAGGTCATAACAAGTTGCAATAATACCTTGAATGATTACGATATGGCCCTAACCGTATGGAATCAGACGATTCGGCTGATACGGAAATTCGGGATGCCCCCGGCGAATATAGGGCTTGGTATATAAACTTCGAACCTAGGGATAAAAAGGTTTAAAAGCTTATTATATATTGGATATGTAACGGCAAAAAGTATCCTCGCCTTTTTGACATGGCCTTTAATTTTTTTACGATACAACCTATATTAACAAAATATAAACCTTTTTTTAGCGGCAAGATGAATCGTTAACGAATTACGTAATAGGCTAAATATTATATTAATCGAGACATGTTAAACGTTACGTTCGGAACATAAGACTGGAATAATTAACAACTTTAATATGTTATTTATATCTCCGGATAAAGTCCGAAACGTGGCAAAGCTTTAAGCTATAACTGATAAAGAAATGAAAAAGTAGGTAAAGAATTAAATTAACGCGATATTAAAGGATAAGCGGCTTAACGATAAAAAAGATTCGTTATTCGTTACGGAAAAAGGCGACCTGTGTTAAGACCTAGCGGTCTTGGCTGCAACACACACAGTCGAACCTTAGAAAACATCAGCGCCGACTCAACCTCAGACGTTACGTAACTGGCTCAAGGGACTCAACGGTCCCCATTGGCCTAATTGCATTAAGCCAGCTAAGCCATGAAACGTCTTAAAAGAACTTAAGAGGACTTGAATAATAAAAAGGTTTGAGCCGCTTAAGCACGTGAAACCAAGATAAGGATATATACGCTCGTTACCACTATAATTTACATAAATTACTAGCTTATAATATAACTTAATTATTTAAAATATCTTTAATAATTTCATATTATTAAACGTAATTATTAAAAACCTTATTATTTAATTTTCTACGATATTACTATTAACATAAACCGTACGACTAAGTTTAATAGTTAGTTAAACCCTTTAACCGTTATACGTAACAAGCTTTTATTTAGCAATATTATTAAACTTTAAGTAATACCTTTAACATTATGTCGTTTAATAAATAACCCGTCCTTAAAGGAGCCTTTTAAATCCTTAAGGATAACCTTATGGATTCCGACAATAAGGAAACTCGACTTAATCTCTGCTAGGAAAAAGCCTTACGCCGATTCGACTGGCTAACTAACGCAATTATACAGCTTACTAACGATAAGATCGAGCTTACTAATACGCTAACGGAAACCCGTAACCAGCTAAAAGCTTAAAGAATCGAGTTAAAAAGACAAGCTAATATAGAACAGCCCGATTAACCGGATCAGCCAGCCTAGCCAGCATAACCTGCCCAAACAACTTACGACAAAAAGTCCGGAGAAGTCTTAAAACCTACCAAGCCTAGCCCTTTCGACGGAATTACCATTAAGCTATAATAATTCCTTATAAAATATCGTGCTTACTTTCAGTACTTCCTAATTAGACTTATAACGCTCATTTTTCGAGTTTAATTTACTAGAGGACAAATAACCGGAAACGCGGTTATTTAATTTAAGCCTACCTTTCGTAAGTAAGTTACTAAAACTCCTTAATAAAGGTCCGTAAAAACCATCGCTACTTATAATAACTACGAAAGATTTAAAGAAAAGTTAAGGAAGGTATTCGGAATAATAAACGAAAAGATTAAGGCCGAAAAAAAGATTAAGGATCTAAAGTAAAAAAGATTAACCTTCAGATACGGTAATTCTTTTATTTAACTAGCTTCGAAAATTAACTGGGGATAAAAAGTATTAATACCTACATTCTTTAACGACCTAAAGAAAGAAATACAAAAAAAGGTGTTTAAAAATGAACGCCACGAAAAGTTGGTGGATTATATCGCTATGGCAGTTAAAATCGACGACCAGCAATACGCTTATAAGATTCGACATTTTAAATACCGGTAAAACAATAAGCTAAGGCACCCCCCTAATACCAGTACGTTACGAGGAACTAATATATCTCATGGAACGGCACCAGGACCTATAGAACTAGGCGCAGTCCAATAACGCAACCCTTGCACTATTAAGTATTTTAACTGCAACAAGATGGAACATAAGGCCTACCAATATAAAGCACGCAAGAAGCTACGACAGAATACCTGGACACCGGTTCCCTAGGGACCCCCTCGGAACAGCTAAAAAAACGACAACAAATTAATTAACATAATTAAAATCAAGGATAATCATAATCCCCGTAAGAAAATACAATAGGAACTGCAGGAGGCAAAAAAGCTATCTCAGGTAGCTACCCAGGATTAGCGAGCCCTTACTGTAGGACTTACGGTAGCTCAATAGCTAAAGAAACCTAACGGATGGAAGGAATTTATAAAGGACGAGTTACTTTCCCGATTGTAGAAGAAACGGCGATAGCGGTACGAATAGCTAAAGTTAAATGCATGGATTAAGGAGTACCAAAGTTAGGACGAATACCTGCTACCAGGATAGCCAGACCGATACGGGAAGCTTTATGCTATTTAGTAGAAACGTACCTATTGCCTTAAACATATGGAAGAAAAACAGTATATTAAGGAACGACTTACGAAAATATACAACCAGGGATTTGACTTCCATAATTAGATCGGAAAAGACCTTAGGGATTAACGATAATACAGATACTTAAAAGCCTTGGCCTTAAAAGATACCGTTAACATCATCACGGTAATAACAGGTTAGCCCGAAGGAAAAAGGTTACCTTAATAAAGACCTTGTGAACAATTTTAGATAATGCGATTACAAAACAAAAAAAGAATAAATCCACCAGATAGTTATGAAAATATCGCTAGAAGTAATTAACAACTTAAACTTCCGCTTAACCTTTACGGATAACTTAAATAAACAATAAAAAATTAAAGGTAAAATCCAGGAAAGAAATGAAAATATAAGGTAATGCGATGCCCAGTTTTAAGTACGACAAAAGGCCCCCGAACCAGAATATATTAACAGAAAAGACTTCCAGATATAAATCCTTCGATTCGAAATTACTCTACGCTGACAGGAAGGATAGTTAAAATAATTGTAAGCTTTTAACGCCTAGAACTAAAAGCGTATTAAGGCGTTAGAAAATAAGTTAACAGACGAACGCCACCTGTAAAAAAGCCGCAGGATGGTGAGACCCGGAAAAGCCAGCAGGAGCTTGTTAAAAGAGCTGTAAACGTAACGATAAAAGCCAAAAACGACCTTATTACCCTGCAAGTACGAATTAAGATATATTAGTTTACCGTATTTATGGACTACGGAGCAATAAGAGGTAATTATATTATGCCGGAAATAGTTAACCGATTTCGATTACCATAAAAGGAAAAGATGGAACCTTTCATCGTCGAAAACGTAAAAGGTTAGGCATTTACTTATGATAATAAAAAAATTAACCGCAAGATTGATTACCTTAATATGACGGCTAAGGGGTTTAACCAACTATTAAACCTAGTCGTACGGTTTATGTTAGCAGTAGTGTCGTGGGAAACTGAGCAATAAAGTATTTAATAGTTACGTTTGGTAATAGCAGATTATTAAAGGTAATCTGGGTAATCAAGTTGTATTATAAGTTGGTAATCTATTTAAATTATGGTAGTAACGAGCGTATATATCCTTATCTTAGCTTTAAGTGCTTAAACGGCTTAAATTCTTTTATTAATTAAATCTTTTTAAGTTCCTTTAAGCCGTTTTATGGCTTAGGTGGTTTAATACAATTGGGCTAATAAGGACCGTTAAGTCCCTTAAGCTAATTACGTAACGTCTGAGGTTGGGTCGGCGTTAATGTTTTTTAAGGTCCGACTATATGTGTTGCAGCCAAGACCGCTAGGTTACAATACGATATTTCCTTTTCAGGATTTTTTGCCCTTAAAGATTAATTTGTTTATTTGTTGATTTTAATAAGTAACCTTTTCTTTTTTATAGTTATTATGTTAGGTTAAATTAAAAAAGTTATTTTCTTTCACGTATTAACGCTTTCGTTTTTTCAGAACGTATCGAACGTTTTGGTTTTACCATGTCGTCGAGCTTTTCTCATTTTCGTTACAGATCTGAAAATAAGGTTTGCAAGGCGCATTTTAGTTTTAGAAAGTATGCGCGCTATACCGAATACGGAGGTTCCTGTGATTTATTTGGTCCCTTCGAACTTAAATATAAAAAGTTTATTACGGAAAAGGATCGTTTAAAGTTAGTTAAATATATAGTTAAAAAGGAGCTGCTTAAGGTATAATAACATTTATCTGAACCATCTAATCGTTTGAACCGTTTACAGAAACAGAAAAAACCTTTTCGTTTCCATGGCGTCGAGATGCTTCGTTACGGTATTCAGGGTGCGGAAGTTATGGAAAAGTTCGAACGTTTAGAAAAGGAGCAAGAATAGTTGGAGGCGCCGGTCGCCGTAGCTACGTCAGGCCAGGTCACAGATCCGGTCGACTGGTCTAAACCTATTAATTAGTCGACTGCTAATTGGGGTGCATCCGTCGTTACTGGTAAAAGCTTTTCAGTAGGCGCTGGGCGTTTATAAGATTTTTGGCGGGTTCTCAGGTGTTTTCGGAATCTGGGTAGTTTTTCCGTTTGATTAGGTACTTAGTAAGTCCATTTCTTTTACGTATATCTAAGATCTTTTTTATTTTATATATCTGTATATCTTTTTTTGCCTTTTTTTCGGATCCTATATTAACTTTAATAGCGTCTGCTGTTAACTTAGGTAAAAAAACGTAAAAGCTTAAGTGGAATTTAATTTTGCGTAGTAGTTTTAATTAGTAACTATTTCTTAAAGTTTTCTTCATGATTTTATATAAGCCGATATATTTAAAGTTAAGTTTTTTATTTAGTCGTTTGGTTTGGATGTTTTAAATAATTAGGTACATTATTTTCCTTCTTAAAAAGTTGGTTTTTTTAACCTTTTTTAGTTATAATATTTTTTATTTAATTACGGCCGAATTCGAGTTGTGGTTTTATTTTTATATCTAGTTATTGAAGTTATTTTAATATAATAATTATTTTGACGTTAATACAGCCTTCGCGTATATCCTTGTAAACCTCTGGGATAATACCAAAGTTAGCGTTTATTAAAGTCGTTTTGGTGTTCTTATGATAACTAGTATTATAGGCTAGTTGGGCAATAAGTAGCTTTTAGATTTAATCGTTTTATTCGTAGTTAATATAGCCTTACAACTAGGTTTTTAATATTTGGTTAGTTTTTTCTGCTTGTTTATTTGTTTGGTGTTTAAATACGTTAGATAATTTATAATTTAGGCCCAGTTGAGCTATAAATCCTTGCCAGAATTTCGAAGTAAACGTCGATCCCCTATTTAAAATCATTTTCGTTGGTAATTTATATACTTTTAAGATGTATTTTCAAAAGATATAGGCCGGCTATTCCACGTTTATGTTCTTATTATATAGTAGGAAATAGGAGGATTTGGTAAATCGATTAATGGTTATAAAGATATTATCATAATATATACCCGTAGTTGGGTTTTTTGATAATAAAAGCATGGTAATAAAGTCGAAAGTAATTAAATCCTATAGTCGCTTTGCCACTAATAATGGTTGTAATTTTCCGTATGGTTTATGTCGTCGAGTCTTTGCTTTGTTATAGATATGGTATTATTATCGTACTTTTTTTATTATTGAATTTATTTTAGGAAAATAATAGGTACGTTATAATCGTTTTAGGGTTTTGTGGATCCCTAGGTATTTATGTAACTAATGTTCGTTTATATTTCGTACTAGTACTTCCTGGTATTCTTCTCGGATTTATGTTTTTTTTATTCTTTAGTTTTTGGGTAAATTATCGTTATATCTTCGGATTTTTTAATGTAAGTTGGGCGGTATTGCTCTGATTGTCGTTATTTGTCGTAATTACAGGCATCTTTTTGATACCCTGTCGAATATTTAATGGTTAACCTTAATTACCTTGTTTTTAAGGTCTGATTTTTAATTAAATACGTTTGCTTTACCGTTTTCTAATCCTTTCTGGTGGATAATAATAAAGTCGTATTTTATTAGCTTTTCAGCATAGCGTAACTATCGTTTTATAAGTTTTCTGGTGGTAGTAAAACGGGTAAGACTTTTATGGTCGGTATATATTTTAACCTGGTGGAAGTGTTCTTTAAGGTAATACTTAAATTTTCGGAAGGCTTTAACGATAGTTATGAATTCTTTATTAAGGATGGCGTGATTTAATTTTGTTTTTTTAACTTATAAAAGTAAAAGCCGATAAAATGTAAATAACCTTGATTATTGCGGTATCCGGTTATTGCGCTTAAAGCGTAATCCGAGGTGTCGGTTTTAAGTTTGATTAGGCGGCTTGGGTCGTATATAATTCATATTGGCTCGCTGGTAATCGCGTCTTTAATCTTTTTGAAGACGGTTTCCGTTTTCGTCGTCTAGCGCTATTTGTTTCCTTTTTTTGTCAGGTTAAATAATGGTATAAACATTTTGCTGAAATTTCGAATAAACCTTTTGTTGTAGTTGGCGAATCCGAGGAAAGCTTATACTTCCTTAATTATAATAGGTATTTCCCATTCCTGTATTGCAGCGATCTTTTTGGGGTTTATTTTGATATATCCTAAAGTAATGATATATCCTAGAAATTCCACTTTTTGGGTATGGAACTAGCTTTTGTTTATATTAATTAGTAGGTTGCCGTTTTGTAAGGCTTGGAGAATTATATGAACGTATCTTATATGCTCCCTTTTATTTTTGGAATAAATGAGAATATCGTCGAGGTGACAAATAACGAAAATGTTTAAGTATTTCCTGAATATATAATTAACCATTCGCTGAAAGGTTATTAGTGCGTTCGTAAGTCCGAAAGGCATAACGAAATACTTAAAAAGTTTATATTTCGTCTTAAAAGCTGTTTTTTATTCGTATCCTGGTTTGATGTAGATCTGATTATATACTTTTTTAAGATTTAGGTTTATAAATTAATTTATTCCGAAAAGGCGATTTTTTATTTCGTTAATTAAGGGTAACGGTATTCTATCTTTGACCGTAAAATCGTTTAATTGTTTATAATTTATAATTAAACGTAATTGTCCGTTTTACTTTTAGTACGAAAAATATAAGGTATCCGGTTAATAAATTAGAACGTTATATGTAACTTTTTCGAAGTTTGTCTTTAAGGTATTTACGTAATGCCTATAATTTTGTTTCGTTAAGGTTGTAAACCGGCTAACATCTGGTCGATGTCCTTTTCTTAAGCATTATCTTATGATTTTATTCGTTATATTCCGGTAATTTCGTTTCGAGTTCCTTACGAAATAGTTGTTTATATTTGTGGTATTGTAAAGGTATGTTAGTTATGGTTTTTGGTTTTGGGGGTTGATGCTATAGGTGATCGTCTATTTTTTGCAAGTTTGTTTTGATGATAACGATAATGCGTCGTATTCTTTCGTGGTGCTCTTATTCTTTTTTTATGTTTTGTTTTTATAGGTGGTAAGGCTTTTATCGTATCTTTATGTTCGCATTCTTTGCTATTTTCGATCGAATGTTAAGATCTTTTCGTATCTTACTTTTTTTTGTCGAGTGGATATAAAGCGAACTTTACGTGGCTAGTTGTTTAATCGATTAAGGGGTTATATTTTTATAGCCATAGTTTTCCTAGGATTGTGTCGTAGTTTCTTATCGGAACGATGTCGAAGTCTGCTATTTGGTTTTGTCCGTTGACGAAGATTTCGAGGTGATTAATTTCGCGGTTGATTTTTCCGTTGTCGTAGTGAATGTCTGATCTTTTGCGTTCTCGGCGATGTAGGGTTTTATCTTTTCCTTCCATGGTAGTCGCAGTCGGTTAACCATATCCGGCGTGATATAGTTACCTCCTGTTGTTCGGTAGTTTATAAATGCGGTGAACCAGTATGTTTTAATTCGTACTTGTAAAGTGATAAGGTCGTTTTTGGTTTTTATCGTCGCGTTTAAAGCCTTTTTAAAAAGCTCTTGCTAGCTTTTCCGGGTCTTACCATCCTGCGGTTTTTTTTTATAAGTAGCGTTCGTTTTTTAATTTATTTTTTAGAGCCTTAATACGCTTCTAGTTTTATGCGTTAAAAGCCTGCAATTGCTTTAATTGTTCTTCCTGTCGGCGTAGGGTAGCTTCGAGTAAAAGGACTTGTGTTTGGAAGACTCTTTTGCTGATGTATTTTAGTTCGGGGGCTTTCTGTCCCTTTTGTCGTGCTTGGAACTGGGTATCGTATTGCCTCGTATTTTTATTTCTTTTTTGGATTTTATCCTCAATTTTTTGTTGCTTATCTGGGTTATTTGTAAAGGTTAACCGAAAGTTTAAGTTATTAATTATTTTTAACGATACCTTTATAACTATTTAGTAGATTTATTCTTCTTTTATTTTATGATCGTATTATCCGAAATGGTATATAGGGTTTTTATTAGAGTAACTTTTTTTTCGGGCTAACGTGTTATTACAGTAATGATATTAATGGAGTCTTTTAATACGAAGGCTTTTAGGTGTTTATATTACCGTTGGTCCTTAGGGTCTTTTCCGATCTGATTATGGAAGTCGAATTTTTGGTTGTATATTTTCGTAAATCGTTTTTCGATATACCGCTTTTTTTCTATGTGTTTAAGGTAATAAGTATGCTTGTACTAGATAGTATGAAGTTTTTTATGTCGGTCCGGCTGTTTTGGTAGCAGGTTTTCGTCTTAACCTTAATATTTTTTGATTCATACGTTTAATTCCAACTGTTCGTACCGTTATCGCCGTTTTTTTGGGAATGGGAAAGTAACTTATCCTTTAAAAATTCCTTCTATCCATTGTATTCTTTTAGCCATTAAGTTATTATACGTCTTGTGGCAAGGGTTCGTTAATCCTGGGTAGTTGCTCAAAACAGCTTTTTTGCATCCTATAGTTCCTGTTGCACTTCCTTAGGGGGATTGTGGTCGTTTTTAATTTTGATTATGTTAATCGATTTATTGTCGTTTTGGCTGTTCCGAGGGGGTCCTTAGGGAACCGGTGTCCAGGTGTTCTGTCGTAGGTTTTTGGGTGCCTTGTATTGGTAGGCCTTGTGCCTTATTTTGTTACAGTTGAAGCACTTAATAGTGCGAGGGTCGCGTTACTGGACTGCGCCTAGTTCCATGGGTTCTGGTGCCGTTCCATGGGATATGTTGGTTCTTCGTAACGTGCTAGCGTTAGGGGAGTGCCTTGGTTTGTTGTTTTATCGGTTCTTAAAATGTCGAGTCCTTTAAGCGTATTGTTGGTCGTCGATTTTGACTGCCATGGCGATGTAATCTATTAATTTTTCGGGGCGTTTATTTTTAAATAGTTCTTTTTGTACTTTTTCCTTTACGCCGTCGAAAAATATGGTTATTAATGCCTTTTATCCTTAGTTAATTTTCGAAACTAGTTAAATGAATAAATTCCTGTATTCGGAGGTTGATTTCTTTTGCTTTAACTCGTTAATTTGTTTTTCAACTTTAGTTTTTTCGTTTATTATTCCGAATGTTTTCTTAATTTTTCCTTAAATCCTTTATAGTTGTTGTAGGTAGCGGTAGTTTTTGCGGACCTTTATTAGGGAGGATTAGTAACTTACTTCCGAAGAGTAGGTTTAAATCAAGTGGCTGCGTTTCCGGTTATCTGTTTTATAGCGAACTGGATTCGAGAGATAGGTGTTCTAAGTTTAAATAGGAAGTACTCAAAGTAGGTACGGCATTCCGTAAGGAACTGCGATAGTTTGGTGGTGGTTCCGTCGAAAGGGGTAGGCTTAGTGGGCTTTAGAACTTTTCCGGACTTCTTGCCGTGTGCTGTTTGTATAGGTTGTGCTGGCTGATCCGGTTGATCGGGCTGTTTTATGTTGGCTTGTTTTTTTAATTCGACTCTTTGGGCTTTTAACTGGTTACGGGTTTTTTTAAGCGTATTGGTAAGTTTGATCTTGTTGTTGGTAAGTTGCGTAACCGCGTTAGTTAGTTAGTTAAGTCGACGTAGGGCTTATTCCTAAAAGAGACTAGGTCGAGTCTCCTTATTGTCGGAGTTTATAGGGTTATCTTCGGGGATTTAAAGGTTTCTTTAGGAACGGGCTGCTTATTGGACGACATAATGTTAAAGGTATTGCTTAAAGTTTGATAATACTATTAAATAAGAGCTTGTAACGTATAACGGCTAAAGGATTTAACTAATTATTAAACTTCGTCGTACGGTTTATATTAGTAATAATGTTATGGGAAACTAAGTAATAAGGTTTTTAATAATTATGTTTAATAATAAGAGATTATTAAAGGTAATTTAGGTAATCAAGTTGTATTATACGTTAGTAATTTATTTAAATTATAGTAGTAACGAACGTATATATTCTTATTTTAGCTTCAGGTACGTAAGCGGCTTAAATTCCTTTGTTAGTTAAGTTTTTTTAAGTTCCTTGAAGTCGTTTTATGGCTTGGCTGGCTTAATATAATTAGGCCAGTGGGGACCGTTGAGTTCCTTGAGCCAGTTACGTGACGTCTGAGGTTGGGTCGGCGTTGATGTTTTTTAAGGTCCGACTGTGTGTGTTGCAGCCAAGACCGCTAGGTCATAACACTTAAGATCTTCGTTAACGGACGAAACTAGATAGCAGAGTTCGATATCGTTCCGATAGGGAATTACCCCATAACTTTCGGAAAACCATGACTGTATTAGTATAACCTTTTAATCGATTAAATAACTGGCCAGGTAAAGTTCGTTTTATATTCGCTCGATAAAAAAAAGCAAGATATAAAAAGATCTTAATATTCGATCGAAAATGGCGACGAATGCAGGCATAAGGATACAACAAAAGCCTTACCACCTACAGGAACAAAATATAAGAGAAAGTAAGGGCATGTCACATGCAGGCCTACTGGCCTGGCACCCCTACACCACTTAGGCTCTCCCCTCCGGTGTAGTACAGCTTTCATACCATATAAGGGCCTTCGGCCCTTAT